>JBBPNZ010000344.1:0-22639 GCA_038091195.1 Phylloporus rhodoxanthus | reverse complement strand
CCTACTCCAGCCTCTATACCATCAGTTCCATCTCCATCTCCAACCCCAATACCTCAGACGCAATCACTATCTCCAAAACCAATACCTGCAAAAATCATTGCAGGAGTTCGCAGGAGTTCCAGAACACAGTACATAGCAAACCGAAACAAAGACTATCAACGCACCTTAGATGAGGAGACTGAACGCAAGGCACAGCAGGAGGAAATGCAACAGGAGCCATTGAAGCAAGAAACTCCAGCGCCAGAAGCACCACCACCCTCTGAGGGTGATCCAGACATACCAGGAGCGTTTTCTAGCATACAGGAGGAGCTTGAGTATCACATTTTTGCAGGTGCAGCAAACTCCACTCCAAATGAGGCACTTCCGACTACCATCCCGGAAGCATACACATGTCCAGATGCAGACTTGTGGAGATCTGCAGTAGAGGATGAACTCCTGAGCTTGAACACCAATCATGTCTATGAAACAGTCCCAATTCCGGAAGGTGTAACTCCAATCACCTCCAAACCTGTATTCCGCATCAAACGTGATCAAGATGGAAAGGTTGAACAGTACAAAGTCCGAATCGTAGCTCGAGGGTTCACACAAAAGGAGGGAGTTGACTACCAAGAGGTTTTTGCTCCAGTTGCTAACCTTGACTCTGTCTGCACCATCATCTCCATCGCAGCAAAACACAACTTGAAACTGGATCAGATGGATGTCTCCACAGCCTACCTAAACGGAGAATTAGAAGAGGAACTGTATCTTCAACCTCCAGAAGGTGTCCCAATTCAACCAGGGTATTGCTGGAGACTGCGACGCTCCTTATATGGTCTAAAACAAGCCGGACGGACTTGGAACAAAACCTTAGATAAAAAACTCAGAGAACTCGGCTTCACTAGATTGGATGCCGAAACATGCCTATACGTCCTCCAGAAGTCCGGAGAGGTCTGTTTCCTAGTCGTCTATGTCGATGATTTACTCCTCGCTGCTAGCTCCTGGAGTTACATGAACTCTGTGAAGGAAATGTTGTCCTCCTCCTTCAAAATGCATGATCTTGGAGAAGCCAAATATCTCCTAGGGGTTGAGATCCGAAAAGATAGAAAACTCCGTACCATCTCACTATCTCAATCTCAGTATGCCCAGACCATCTTGGAACGCACTGGAATGACCAACTCCACTCCTGTCTGGACTCCCATGACCCATGGTTCCATGTTATCTGCAACTGACCCAGAAGATAACTCCATACTTCTGGAGATACTCATCAACAACAAACGAGTGTCTTATCTTACAGTCATTGGTTCCCTCATGTACCTGATGCTAGGAACACGCCCTGACCTGGCATTTTCAGTAGGAACACTAAGTCGTTTTAGTGCAGCTCCAAAAGCATGTCACTGGGAAGCAGCTAAACATGTACTCCGCTATGTGCGAGCAACATCAGACATGGAACTTCAGTATGATGGAAATGACATCTCCATGGACATGGACTTCCAAGGATACTCTGATGCTGGCTGGTCACAAAACCCAGATAACTCCCATTCCACTTCCAGATACCTTTTTGTCAGCAACCGTGGAGCTATTTCTTGGTCTAGCAAACAACAAAGCATGGTTGCCCTATCCACTACAGAATCAGAGTACATTGGACTCAGCATCGCTGGACAACATCTTGCATGGCTTCGCACCTTCTTTGAGGAAATAGAACACTCACAGAAAGGTCCAACCACACTCCATTGTGACAACCAAGCCGCCATCATCCTATCCCGTGATCCGCAGTTCCGAGCCCGGACTAAACACATCCAACGGAAATATCACCATGTTTGGGATGACCTTGTAGCCAAGGGAGAAGCAATCATCCGATATGTTCCTACTGGAGATATGGTTGCTGACATCTTAACAAAGGCATTGGTCCGGGAACAACACTGGAAATTTGTTCGTGCCATGGGACTACGGCTACGCTCGAGTGGGAGTGTCAAAAATATCTGATGCTTCTACTGCCTTCCGGGCACTTCTATCCAATGTAAATGAAGTCAACTAAAGTTCCCACACTTCCGGAATGTTCCCGCACTTCCGGAGATGTTTCTCATACTCTCACAGATGTTCCTGCGCTTCCGGAGTTCCGGATATTCCCGCGCTCCCAGAACTACTTCCGGTGTTCTAGAAACATACTTCATTCTTCTTCTTTTGGACATCGCTTATTTAGTCTTCAGATATCATCGGAGTTTACAAGCATGCCTTTGCCCATGGTATAAATACTTTTTTCATTCTCAGACTTTCCTCAGTTGTTCTTGCACCTCTCTGGGCAGTGGCTGAGTGGGCATCACTGCCCTTTACTTAGTTTTGACACATGTGACCCTTGAAATAGAAGTGGCCATTGTCAAAATGCCAGTCAAACAGAGAGGCGCAAGTGAAAAGAGGGGACCCCTCGTCAAGAGCGGCGAGGGCTTTGATTACAAAGGGGTTGGATGAAGGAGAGGACTGGATATGATTGGCGAGGGTGGTGTCAAGGGTGTTGATGATGACGGGGTCAGGGAAGATGGAGGCATCGGCATTGTCTGTGGAAGTATCAATGGAATCCTAGTGGGAAGGAGTGTCTGCTGGGCCCATTTGGGTGCCCAGGGTGACCTGCCAGAGAAGGTCGAAGTCTTGGAGGAATAGAGACCAGCAAGCTTGTCGGCGTGAAAGTTTGCGGGGGTCTTTGATATATGAGAGATTCTTGTGGTCGGTCATAATAGTGACGGGATAAATGGTGCCATGCAGGTACTGTTTCCACTTGTCGAGAGCAAGAATGATGGTAAGAAGTTTGCGATCGTAGATGTCATAGTTTCGTTCGGCAGGGGAGAACGTCTTAGAGAAATAAGCAACAGGGCGGAGGTCATGGTTTAAGTTATGCTGCATCAGAATAGCACCAGAGGTGAGAAGAGAGGTGTCGGTCATAATGGAAAATGGTTTAGAAACGTCGGGGATGACGAGAACAGGAGCTGAGCAGAAGATCTTCTTGAGGTGGTCGAAGGATTTTTGCTGCAAGGGGGACCAGGTCCACGTTTCGTTCTTTTGGGTGAGGAAAGTGAGGAGGGCCATGATGTCAGAATAGTTGGGGATGAATTTTCAGTAGAAATTGGCAAAACCTAGGAAGGAACGTATACCCTTGACAGATATGGGCAGTTTCCAATCTGCAATGGCAGAGAGCTTCTTAGGGTCCATCTTGACAAGTCCTTGTCCAATGATCATGCCCAGATATTCCATGGTGGGGGTATCGAAGGAGCACTTAGAGATCTTTAAAGAAAGTCCATGTTCGTGGAGACGGAGGAGGATGCAGCAGGTTCATTCGTGATGAAGTTCAATGGTTCTGTGGGTGTGGATACCAAGGTCGTCCATGTAGATTTTCAGCCATCGTTCAAGGATCATGTTAGCAAAGATGTGATTCATGAATGCTTGAAAGGTGGCAGGAGCATTGCAGAACCCAAAAAACATGACAGTGGGTTCGAAGAGGCCAAGGGGGGTGATGAAGGCAGCTTTCCATTGGTCTTCTTCATGAATGCGAATGTTATTGTATTCCCATCATATGTCGAACTTGGTAAAGAAGTTAGCGTCCTTCATGTCGTTGATAAGTTCCGTGATGAGAGGCAGGGGATAGGCATTGCAAATGGTATGACTGTTTAGATATCGGTAGTCCTGGCAGGGGTGGAGAGTTCCATCTTTCTTTGGAACAAAGAAGAAAGGGGCAGCTTGAGGTGACTTCGAAAGGATAATATGACCGGTCTTCAGGTGTTCATTGATGAACACCTGACAAGTTTCCTTCTCCAAGGGGTTTAGTGGATAGACCTTGGCGATTTTAGGGATAAAGGTGTCCTTTAGGTCAATGGTGTGGTCAAAGGGGCAATGTGGAGGAAGTTGATTGTGTGTAGATTCTGCGAAGACATCAGTGAAGTCTGAGCAGAACTTGGGGACAGGGATCTCTTTAGGTTTCTCGGTCCAGGCTATTTCCGTGAAGATAGTGATCTTGGCGATGTCTTCGTTGAATGATCTCGTTGGGGGAGGACACTCATGGAGAGGCCTCTCGACCCCAAGGGGATATCGGGAAGCGAAGGTAGTTGCAATGTCAAGATCCAAGTCTGGGAAGATTGAGGTGTCATAGGCGGGGGTGTTCATTAACTGGGGAAGGGAGTCGAAGTCGAGAGTGAAGTTTTTCCAGTCGATGGTCGGGTTCCATTTCTGGAGCCAGGGTAGGTCAAGTATAACATGGGGGCGGCAAAGACAGAGTATAAGAAAAGAGATGGTATCAGAGAGATCAGAGGCGGAGATCTTGATTGTGGCTTTCCATAGGATGGATCCTTTGGCATTCATAGTTCCATCTACATTGTAGGCGATAAGTGGTTGTGCGAGGTACAATATCTTGAAATCACCCAGGGGGAGAAGTCGGGGGTTGAGGAAATTTCCAATTGCTCCAGAGTCAATGAGGGCATTGGTGTTGATGGTTTTGGTCAGGCCATGTAGCAGAATGGGGAGGCGCATAGTTCTATTGTCGTTTCATGCTACAAGTACATTATCGAGACTAAGGAAAGAAGACGTCAAAGCAGCTTCCCTTTTTAAAAATCCTTGGCAGCTTGGATGCGTTCAGGAGGAACCGAGATTGCTTCTTCAGCAGGTTCTTCATAGCACATCTTAAGGACAGAGAGAATCTCCTTTTCTCCTTTTCCAGATGTCTTCAGGGAGTTGACATATTCATTGAGGGGGTTGGCATTGGCGATGGCGGTGATGGATGACAAGGGTCAAGGGGCTGGGGCGGTGGGTGGGGAGGTTTCGGTGGAGCGAATGTTCTGCAGACGTTTGGAGGTAGTAGGGGTCCTGGGAAACTTGCGGCAGTTCTGAGCATTGTGGCCGGGCAGGCAGCAATGGAAGCATAGGTTTTCTCTGAAACACTTGGCACGTTCAGTGGGGGTTAACTTAATGACAGAGATTGTGTTGACATCCATGGCGTTGGGATCTCTGGTGGGTCGTGGGGTGAAGGTCGGAGGAGTACGTCCTCCTCGTAGGTGAGAATGCACATCTTCTATGCATGGAAGATCTTGGCTTGGTCGATCCACTTAGCAATAGTAGTGGGTATGGCTGCCATAGAAAGTATCATGGTGGTAATGCGTTGGTCAAGGCTGAGGGAAAATTGATCAATGAGGGTGACATCGTTAGTGATGCCGGCCTTGCACGAGAGATTCTGGAAGTCTGTGATGTACTATTGGAAGCCATCATCGATGGTTCCGTTCGAGAGGCAGGAGGTCTTCTAAATGAGTTTAGATAGCTCAAGGCAGGCAGTAGCTTTGGTGTCAAAAGGGTAGAACATGGATTCAAAGTTGTCAGCGAATTCCTTGAAGGTCTTGCCCATGGTGGTGGTGGTGTCAGCCATCTTGTTGTACCACATCTTAGCAAAAGAGGCACCTCTCCCCTTAGACATCTTGTTAAGGATAGTCATGATCTTGTCGTTGTTGGTTATATAGAGAGTGCCATTGAGAGCGAAGTAGGCCTTCATGGCCTTGATCCATCTGAAGGCATTGGTAGGTTCTCCAGAGAAGTTAGCGGAGAGAGCCGCTTTGAGTTCTGAGGCATGAGAGGATATAGTAGTAGTAGGCTGTGTCAGGGCGGTGATGGCAAGCTATGGGGTTGTTGGCGGGGGTGTTGAGGGATGAACTTGAATAGCAGTTCTCTGAGTGATACTAGGGTACACCGTTTGTGGTCTGTGGTGTTGGTGGCTTTGGTGGGATGGTTGTTCTTCGGGAATGTCAATTTCAATGTCACTATCAGTATCGAGGTGGTCATGGTGGAGTCCAAATCTAGATGATCAACTCATGATGGTAACTAGTGGGTCCTACACCATAGAAGGTGGGACCAAAGGCAGTCTTGATCTTTTGTTACATGTAGCATACACAATGGGCTAAGCTCCTAAAACTCACTGGCTCAAGTGATTCTCACAAAGAGACCAACTCAAGAGACAGTCAGAGAATAAAGGAGGATGAGGAATCATTCAGGGGTTTCCTGGAATAAAGACAAGGGATGACAAGGGGCAAGAGTCATTCAGTGGTTTCCTGGAACAAGACTAAGATGATGGACGAGGATTGCTTAGGGGTTTCCTAGAGCAAGACGAGGACAAAGAGTTCGACTTTAGAAAAGTCGCAAAGTTGGGACTTGATTATATGCTAGTATTGCACAGATCAAGACTAGGGAATACATGTGACTATGAACTCGTACTTATACTAGATAAGGTACAAGCACGAATCAAGACAAGGTGAAAAAGGAAAGAGACACTTCCCAGAAGTAGAAGGTGAAAGGGAAGTGGCAGTACTGAGACATCATAAATGAGATGAAAAGATGAGCTGCGGAAAGTGATAATCAAAGGAAGAACACAGGTTACACTGCGCAGTGAGAATGTCGAGGGAATGTCCGAGTTGGATCGGACAGAATGTAAACTGAATGAGTCAACGTACAAAGTACCAAAAGAGGATGAAGAAAGTAGCTAGTAGTCCACCAAGTAGGAACCAAAAGAGGATGGGGAGGAAAAAGCATAACAGTCTGGCCGAACACCCTTGTTGCCTTGAGGACATAGCATGGCCATGGCCACCTGAACATTATTAATATAAGAGCTAGTGGCATCTCCTGCACTCTCGCTCTCCTCAGTACCAATACTCCTTTCCACAGGCTTGCTCTTGGAGGTGGGGGCACAAGCCCAAGAAGGCTTGGCCTTTTCATTTTTGCCCCGCTAGCTCTCATCTCTACCTCTCAATGCAGAATATTCGACACTTTGCTGCACAGCTCTCTGTTCAGCAGCCTTTACTTCCTTGAGGTGGTAGTCACCATTGGCCTTCTCTGGTACATCTCTTCTAAATCAAACCCATTTCAAACATAATGTTAGCTGGATGCTTATTAGAATTTCCAGGGCGCGTTCATTGGGTAGACGCTGTGGTTTCAGCCTGAGAATCCAATGTTACTATGAAGAATGGAATGGTTCTGACTAGTTTCGCACCTTCTATGTCAAACAGGTATGTTGATCACCATGTGTTTGAACTTGCAAGCGAGACCTACCACCATTTGCAGGTCATCCTCCCCATTCATGTTGCTGTTTTTCCAAATCACCTGTCATCAATCATCCGTTATCTCAGCATCCTTATCATTGTAGCTCTCCCCCCTACCCCTCAAATTTACTATTCGCTATGAATTTTGTCTTTGCTTCACTGGTTTTCTGAGTCACCTGCCGTCTACCATCCATTATCTTACCCTCCCTGTCATGGTAGCTCTCCATCCCCTGCCCTTCAATTTTATTATTGGCCATGAGTTGTCTTTGATAGTTGTCTGAAACCATGTGCACATGCATGCTGAAGTCATTTCATTTTTTTTGCTAATGAACACCATAAACATATTGATGTTTTTTATCTGGTATTGCAGCAGCTGAGGAATGCACTGATCCTTGTGCTTGCCCCTTTTACTCCAGGATCCTGTACATGTGGTATACACACAGAGGGGACCATCAGAGTGGTAATTATTCGGGTTTCCCTGCTGTTCATATAGGCCATGTCTGGACCCTCAATCTCTCGGCTGCCCAGACTATGTATCAACGCGCATACATAAGCTGCAGGAGATCATTGTTTTGTTGATGGAGGACCAGCTAGAATCTTATTTGCTCACAATTAACTTGTCCCATCTAGAATCAAAGAATGCATGGGTTGCTATCCAACATCCAGATCATGATATGCTATGCTGTTTGGCTCTGTGGTATATATCTAATAAATAAGGATCAAGTGTGGTCACAAATCACTGAATAATTAAGAATCCAAATGTAAGGCCAACATATTTGGTGATGCACTTGGTACCCCTGTGCCCACTCCTTGCCCACTGAATTTGCTGCTCACCACCTGCTGGGTACCCACTGTGCGCCCGATGAGTGCTCAATGAGTGTCTGATTACTTTTCCTGATGTGAAAATATTTCCTTTTCAAAATGTCATGGAATGTATCCAAAAATTTGACATTTTCTCGCCAATGAAGACATCCGATAAAATAAGTTATTTAATACAACATTTTTGTGCAGTCAAAATTTTGGATGTTAAGTGCTTGAAAGGGTGTTGCAAACATATTGAATTTCTTGCTAACTTTTTGACTCCCCTAAATTTTAAATTTTATTTGACATTTTCACACACATGAGGGCTTATACAAAAGTAAATGTTTTCCACAACATGTTTCATGATAACACTATATGAAATTTTAATGTATGAAAAATGCCAAAGAAAATTTTATACAACTATTTGCCATTTTCAATGTACTAGACTTGTCGTGAAAATGTCATAATCCCCGGTGTGTGGGCGCAATCACTATCAGCTGCGGAATTTCATCACAACTCTGCACCACACAGCCCCACCAAAAGATCCCCCTTTTCATTACTCTATGGCTATGAACCACATTCATACCCCATACTCAGCAAGACCTTACTCCCCGCCCTTGAGAATTGACTCTCCAACCTTGACAAAGCCCAAAAAGAAGCTCTTGCAGCCCATGAATCTGCTGGAAAGATCATGTCTGCTCGAACAACTTGTCAATTTACCCTGTGGAAAGTTGGAGATAAAGTCTGATTAGAAGCTACTCATCTCTGCCTCAACTACCTGTCCAGGAAACTTGCGCCCAAACGCCACAGCCCCTTTGAAATCATACACATCCTATCCCCACTTATGTACAAACTCCGTCTTCCCTCTACCTGGAAGATACATGATGTCTTCCACGCATCCCTCCTATCCCCCTTTCATACCACTGAATCTTACAGACTGTCCTTCCCATCACCACCCCCTGACATCATTGATGACAAAGAAGAATACAAAGTGGAGGCTAGACATTCTCCATTCTGCAGTTTAACCTGTGTTCTCCCTTTGATTGTCACATTCCGCAGTCCACTGCATTATCTCGCTTATGATATCATAGTGTCAACACTTCCCCTTCGCTTTCTCTTTCAGGGACTGTCTTCTTCCTCTTTTACCTCTCCTTGGTCCATGCTTGTACTTTACCAAGTATAAGTACTTGCTCGTTTCTCTTGTATTCTTTAGTCTTGATCTGTGCAATACTAGCGTACTTTCAAGGTCCCATCTTAGCGACTTCTAGTCAAATCCCTTAGTTCTTGTCTCGCTTACAGGAAACCCCTTAAGCAACTCTCATCCCTTGTCGTCCTTGTCTCGCTTCAGAAAATCCCTGAGCGACTCCTTGTCCTCCTTTGTCCCTTATTGCCTCTTCAGTTGGTCTCTTTGTGAGTATCACTCGAGTCAGTAAGTTTTAGGAGTTTAGTCCATTGTGTATGCTATGCGTAACATATTTCATGGTAGGAGTGTCGAAGGAGCATTTGGAGATTTTGAGAGAGAGACCATATTCTCATAGACAAAGGAGGACACGGCAGGTACATTTGTGGTGAAGTTCAATGGTTTCATGAGTGTGGATGCCTAGGTCGTCCATATAGATCTTGAGCCAATGTTCTAGGATCATGTCAGTGAAAATATGATTCATAAAGGCTTGGAAAGTAGCGGGAGCATTGCAGAATTTGAAGAACATGACTGTAGGTTCAAAAAGGCCAAGGGGGGTGATGAAGGCAGCTTTCTATTCGTCTTCCTCTCTAATATGGATGTTGTTGTATCCCCATTGTATGTCGAATTTGGTGAAGAAGTTTGCATCTTTCATGTCGTTAATAAGTTCAGAGATAAGGGGTAAGGGATAGGCATTCCAGATGGTGTGGCTGTTGAGGTATTGGTGGTCCTGACAAGGGCAAAGGCTTCTGTCTTTTTTGGGAATGAAGAAGAAAGGGGTGGCTTGAGGGGATTTGGAAGGAACTATGTGACCAGTTTTCAAGTGTTCTTCGATGAAGGCATGGCAAGTCTCTTTTTCTGAGGGGTTGAGCAGATAGACCTTGGCAATTTTTGGGACAAAGGTGTCTTTCAGGTCGATCATGTGATCAAAGGGGCAGTGTAGAGGGAGTTGGTCATGGGTGGATTCGGCAAAGACATCAGCAAAATCTGAACAGAAATCAGGGATAGGGATTTCTTTTGGTTTCTTAGTTCGAGCAATTTCAGTGGAGATCATGGTCTTGTTGATTTGTTCCCAGATTGATCCCTTCAGGGGAGGACACTCACAGGGAGGTCTCTTGACCCCATGAGGATATCAGGAAGAGAATGCAGTAGTGATGTCCAAGTCGGGGTCAGGAAAGGGCAAGGTTCTGTAGGAAAGAGCGTTGGTTAGTTGAGAAAGGGAGTCGAATTTGAGGGTGAAATTTCTCCAATCAATGGTGGGGTTTCATTTCTGGAGCCAGGGTAGGCCAAGTATGATGTGAGGGTGTCGAAGATGGAGAATCAGGAAGGTGTCGGTGTCAGAGAAATTAAAGGCAGAAATCTTGATGGTGGCTTTCCAGAGGATGGATCCATTGGTGTTCATAGTCCCATCTATGTTGTAAGCAATAAGCAGTTGTGTGAGGCAAGATAGTTTGAAATCACCCAGAGGTAGAAGTCGAGGGTTGAGGAAATTTCCAGTTGCTCCAGAGTCAATGAGGGTGTTAGTGTCGACGGTTTTAGTCTTGCCATATAGCTTGACAGGGAGATGCATAGTTCTATTGTCATGTTGTGCTACAAGTACATTATTGATGTAAAGGGAAGGAGACGTCGAGGCGGCTTCCCTTCTCAAAAATCCTTTGCAGCTTGGATTTTCTTGGGTGTGACAGAGGCTGTTTCATTGGTTGGTTCTTCATAACACATTTTCAGAACAGAGAGGATCTCTTTCTCTCCTTTGCCTGAGACCTTCAGTGAGTTAACATATTTGTTAAGGGGGTTGGTATTGGCAATGGTGGTGATAGATGAAGTGGGTCGTGGGATTGGTATGGGAAGGGAGGTTTTGGTGGAGCGAATGTTCTATGGGTGTCTGGGGGCAGTAGGGATTCTGGGGAATTTTCGACAATTTTGAGCATTGTGACCAGGAAGGCAGCAGCAGAAACATAGGTTCTCTCTGAAGCATTTGGCACATTCTGTGGGAGTTAATTTGGCGACGGAGATTGCATCAACATCCATGGCATTAGGGTCTTGAGTGGGGCGAGGGGTAAGGGTTGGAGGGGTTCACTCGCCATAAAGAGCAAGGATATGCATCTTCTATGCATGGAAGATCTTAGCTTGGTCAATCCATTTGGCAATGGTGGTAGGGATAGCTGCCATGGAGAGGATCATGGTGGTGATTCATTGGTCGAGACCGAGGGAGAATTGGTAGATGAGAGTGACATTGTTGGTGATTCTAGCCTTGCATGAGAAGTTCTGGAAGTCAGTGATGTATTGCTGGAAACCATCATCGATGGTTCCATTGGGGAGGCAGGAGGTCTTTTGGATGAGTTTAGTTAATTTGAGGCAAGCGGTGGCTTTGGTATCAAAGGGGTAGAACGTGGATTTGAAGTTGTCGGCAAACTCCTTAAAGGTTTTACCCATGGTAATGGTGGTATCAGCCATCTTGTCATACCACATCTTGGCGAAGGAGGCACCTCTTCCCTTAGACATCTTGTTAAGGGTGGTTATGATCTTGTCATTGTCAGTTACATAGAGGGAGCTGTTGAGAGTGAAGTAGGCCTTCATGGCCTTAATCCATCTGGAGGCATTGGTAGGTTCTCCAGAGAAGTCAGTGGGGAGAGCTGCTTTGAGTTCAGAGGCATGGGAGGACATGGCAGTAGTAGGCTGTGTTGGGGCAGTGATGGCAAGCTGTGGGGTCGTTGGTGGTGGCGTCGGGGGACGAGTGATGAGAGCAACTCTTTGAGTGATGCTAGGGTATGCTGCTTGTGGTCTGTGGTGTCGGTGGCTTCAATGGGAAGATTGTTCTTCTGGGGCGTCGATTGCAATGTCACTATCAGTGTTGTGGAGGTTGTGGTAGAGTCTGAATCTGGATGATCGACTCGTGGTGGTAATGGGTGGGTCCTACACTGTAGAAGGTGGGACCAAGGACAGTCTTGATCTTTTGTTATGTGTAGCTACACAATGGACTAAACTCCTAAAACTTACTGACTTGAGTGATACTCACAAAGAGACCAACTCAAGAGGCAATAAGGGACAAAGGAGGACAAGAAGTCGCTTAGGGATTTTCTGAAGCGAGACAAGGACGACAAGGGATGAGAGTTGCTTAAGGGGTTTCCTGTAAGCAAGACAAGGACTAAGGGATTCGACTAGAAGTCGTTAAGATGGGACCTTGAAAGTATGCTAGTATTGTGCAGATCAAGACTAAGGAATACAAGAGAAATGAGCAAGTACTTATACCTGGTAAAGTATGAGCATGGACCAAGGAGAGGTAAAAGAGAAAGGAGACAGTTCCCAAAAGAGAAAGCGAAGGGGAAGTGTTGACACTATAATATCATAAGTGAGATAACACAGTGGACTGCAGAATGTGACAATCAAAGGGAGAACACAGGTTAAACTGCAGAATGGAGAATGTCAAGAAAATGTCCAAGTTGAATTGGATAGAATGTAAAACTAATGAGTCAATGTCTGAAGAGCCGAAAAAGGGTGAAGAACATGGCTAATAGTCCCTCTAGAAGGAAGTGAACGAGGATAGGGAGGAAAACCCGTAACACCAATGGAATAATTGCTGTGGTACGGCCAAAAACAGCAGAACAGCAGTATCACCTAGTTATGGCAGTATAATCAGCGGTGGTGCAGTACATTTAGCAGTGTGGTACATTCAGCAGTACAGTACATTCAGTGGTATGGTACATTCAGCGGTATGGTACATTCAGTGGTACAGCACATTCATTGGTGGTATGGTACATTCAGCAGTATGGTGTAAAGATTTTAAGGGGTCTGGTGTGAAAGAGGTTTGGCAGGTGAGAAGTCTCGTCCAGGGGTTCTGTGGGTAGAGTTGTGAGGGGGAAAGGGTTTGCTGCAACAGACCACAGTGAGTGCATTAGGTTCCGCTCATGTCCAATGGTACAGATGTAACGGATGAGATGAGTCTGGCACACAATGGGTCAGAAGAAACAATGAGGAATGACAAAGTGAGAGAAACTGACAAAGCTTAGGCAAAATAGACAAAGTAGTGGTTGGACAACAAAGACAATAACAATAAGACCATGGGATGAGGACGACGACAAAGTTTACTAAGCAAAAGAAAAACGGATTCAATGGGGTGATTGGGCAGGAAAAACCAGATGCAATTCACAATCTTGAGTACAATCTTGAGTACAATTTTTACAGTCCAGACATTCCCTGGATGTTGGTAACCATGCTAATCTAAAAAAGTCTGCAGATGACAAGAACAGATATGTAGATGACAAGATCTAAGATCTAAATGAAATGCAATAAGGGAATAGTCAGTAACAGTGGCCCTGCAACATGAAAGTGGTGCAATATCATGAAAATGTAAGAACAAAAGTAAAATGTAGGCAAACAAGGAGAAACAAGACTGGTTCGTTGTGTCTGTCAACAGATACACAGAATGGATATTAGTGACCACAAATGGATAGATACGACTCACCATGGATGGACTTGTATGGGCACAGAACATGATGGATATGCAAGTATTATCAACCAGGGTGGAACATTATGAACATAGAGAGTGTTGGCTCTCTACATCCACGGGGGACTTGAATACTGACTGTCCTCAGTCAGTTGTCTGGGAATTTTGTGACCATGAGAACTACAGACAATGGCGTGTTGCGCCAGAGTCCAACCACGATTCTCCTTTCTCCTTCCAACACCAATCCTTCTTCATCATTCACAACTTCTTCCTGCCTGCTCCCATCTCTTTCTTTTATCTCTACCATGTCCGACCTCGATGCGATTCTTTCCCTTAGCCAACCCATTGCTCCCAGCCATGAGAAACTTGCTGCCACTGCCAGTCTTGAAGCCATCAATGACAGGCTTGAAACAGAACTTCTTTGCATGCCCGATGACAAGAAAGGACTCTGGGAGGATCAAGAAATCTGGACAAAGAAGTGGGATGTGCTCTTGCTGTGTGGCAGGATTCTAACCATTAACTCGCACTAAGAGAATCACAGGCGACTAGTGCCGATTGTCTGAGAATGGCTGCAAGGTTTGGCCTCAAATCAAAGCTCAATGTTGGCCTAGATGAGAAGATGAAGAACACAAACAATGTGGTAACAGGGTGGAAGAAAGCCACAGACATTCGTGAGATGGCTAAAATTGCACACGAATGAGAGGAGGCCATGGGATGAGCACAAGCACAGGTGGAACATGCATGAGAAGGGGGTGAGAGGGAGAAGACAACTCTAGAAACTAAGGATATGGTGGTTGTACAAGACAGCTTGTGGAGCGCAAGCAGATTGTCTGAGGTAAGTTCCTTTACAAGTTTTCCCTTGAGACTAATCTCTTCATGGAATCCTTAGCCAAACGCGGTCCCTGCCCAGAATAAAGGCAAAAGCATAACTGTTGTTCTGGTCATGCCACCCGAAACTTTGCTCAGACCCAAGACCAATGCAGCTTTGCATGAGGTCATGTACTCACAGCCCTGTGACAAATGCAAGGGCCAAACAGAACTGTGCCATGGAATACTTGGCTGCACCTGCCACTACTGTGCCAAATTGAAGGTGCAGTGCAACAAGTCCATGGGTTGCGGAGGAAAGGGAAAGGGGGTTGAGAAGAAGGAAGAAGCAATGAAAGGGACTGGGGCTGGTTCATGTGAGTGTCGTATTGCAGCTTGACGATGTCAGATTAACAGTTCCATAGCTAACACATTTTGGTTCTGTTAGAAATGTTAAGTCTTTCCAAAATGCTCCGACATTGGGACACTTATTTGAGCCACTGTATGAAAACAAAGCTTAGGAAAATGTCACTATTAAAAGAAGTAAAAGGAGATACATTTTTACAGGGATCTCCTACCAAATCCTCCTCATCACAGCTTCATACTTCTTTATTTTCAGGTAGTCCCTTTGTTACTGATGATCTGGACCATGCTAGCATGCCATTTAAGTTGCCTAAAAACAAGGTCAGTTATACCTCTTGTCTCATCTATGTTGCTTAATTAGTTGGTAGACACAAAATGATTTCTTGCGAGATTGGTTACCTTTCCAAAACAAGTATTTAGACATTCTACTGGATACAGAGGCTCCACCCCTGGAACAAATGTGCTCAGTCCCTCACTGTAAGAGGGAGGGTATTTATAGATGCACAGATTGCTTCCTGCAACCAATGTATTGTACATCATGCTGCAGAGAACAACATGTTCAAAATCCACTCCATAGGGTTCAATAATGGATTGGCCAGCATTTCGATGACTCCTCACTCTGACTTGTAATTATCACTGTTAGATGATCTAAGTCATGTAATGACTAATGCTTTGTAGGCCAGGATGGAAATTCATCTGGGTCATAGAGACTTTCAATGTCCATTTGCTGAAGAAGATGCAGACCTATCTGATGAAGAAGAGGAGGCCTGGGAAGATGCCAACCTAGCAGATATTCCAGCTCATCTGAAATGGCTGGTGAGCACAAAATGTATCACAGTTGTTGACACATCTGGCATACATACATTTCTGGAGTCTCTCCTATTGTACATGTGCCAACACTCTGGAGAAACATGTACAGCTGTTTCAATTGCAGCTGTTTGCTGCTAGTAGCATTCAGCCACAAACATCATTTACATTCTGTGTCTTAGATGACTTCTTGTGAGATAATGTCAAGTGTGGAACATCAGCAATGAATTATTTCACTAAGCTCTGCAGGATCACTTCCAACACTTTTCCACAAATGGTGCTGGTATGTCTGTAGATTATATAGTGGCCTGAGACTCACTTGTTAGCATTTCAGAACAGGTATAGGGAGCTGATGAGGGTGGCCAGACAATGGCAGTTGTTGAAAAGTTTGAAATGGAATGGATTTGGAATGGGTGGCACTTCTCTGACTCAAGGACATCTAGTGTATGTCCACAGCCAGGTATCAATATACCGATCACTGATGAGACTAATTTCTTCGATTTGAAATATACTCAGATGATCATGATGGATGGCAATTTCAAGGCAGAGCACATGCATATGAGAGCACTGGATGATTACATGTGGTTGATGGACAGCCTTGGATTTATGGTGAAATGGCCACCATACCAGGAGTTCCTATTGGCAATGAATTACCTGATGGAGGTATGTCAAAAATATGTTCTCACAAATTGACTGATCATTGATACTTTTACTGATAGCATTCTGACTGTAACAACTGCCAAGTGGTAAACTGTGCAAATGCTAAGCATCACTGATTGGAAGCTACAGGCATTGGAGGTTGTGCATGCGTGAGACATGGCTGCTTTTATCCACATGCAATGGTCAATTTTCAGAAGGGCGAGTAGTAATTGCATAAACCACTGTGCTATATTTGTGCTGATCGGCGGTGGCAGACAAGTGAACATGGATTATGCACTGGCACACAGCCTTCAGCATAATATGGATCACATTCAGCATATGGTCATATTCTATGATATCAACTGCCAATATATGAAGAAGCTAAGGTGCTGCTTGAAAGATAACAAGTATGTATCATTACCAGCAGATATGGCATTGGTGCCAGCAATCAGTGCTTGGCATATACATGGCCATTGGCAGGAATGTCTGTCTTGATATGGCACAAACTTCATACTGGGAGTTGGGTGAGTCAATGGTAAAATCATGGAGACTCTATGGGCATCACTGAATATCATTTTTCCATTGGCCCACAGCATGTCAGCTGCCCATCAGCAAGAATTACTTGACTATCAAATGAACAACTCAAATTTCTTGAAGATAATATAAATGAGTGAGTAACACATTTCTTGACATATTGCTTTCATGGATTAATCAATTAAGGCCAGTCATTGAAGCGGAAATTTGGAGTAGCAAAACAAGCATTTGGTGAAGCTATAGTAGTGTTTGAGAGACTTAATGTCTTTATACCAGAAAATGAGCAAGTGAAATGGGAGAATGCAGAGGGACATGCGATGGTGGAATGAAATGTAGATCCAAAGGTAATGGACATGTTTGAGATACAAATGGACAGAGGTATGTTGAATCGGTCTCTTTTCAGGCACACTGATAGGATGGCAATAGCATCTACTGTGAAGGTGATGGAACTTGACCTCCTAGGGTTCAAATCTGGAGAAAAACACGGCATGCATGGTTCCATCAGTTGGATCACTGAGGGTCTTTGAATTGAAGAAGCTCAGATCACGCTCAAAATGCAGGTGAAAGATCTGGGGCCCAAGCCAACGGAAACTCAGTTGCTAATAATCACCTGAAAAAGGGAACAGTTGGAAAGCAAGATTTCTAGGTTCAATGCATCAGCGATCGAGTTCATTGGTCGAATCATGGATGATTATGAGGATGAATTGCCTACCAGTGAAAGCACAAGGCATGATTTAGATGATGCCAAGGAAGGGGATGGGCTAGATGACATCTTTGGTATGACAATTGCTGAAGATGCCAGTGGTGATGGAATAACCACTATGTTGGTGGAGCAAATCTCCATTTTACTTCCATTGACAATAGGTCCAGAGAAATACAATTCTACAAACCTGGAAAAGCTGATACAACAAGAAATACAATTGAGGACCGGCCAAGTGAATGATGCCCTACATGAATTGCAACTTGCTCTGGTGGACAAGGCAATCCTCCTGCATAAAGATGTTTGCCACTCAAAAAGTCAGGCTACAAAGAGCCAGGCATGGGGCAAAGTCACCAGTGTACAGAGAATGGTTCTTTAACATGCTACTGTCTATTGCCATTCAAGAGTCCAGCTGGAGCAATTGGGTGCTAATAGAGATACACTGTGCCAATATCTGCTGTTGCTCAACACTGACCTGAAGGCTATGTCGGTGGTCGCAGACCCAAACTCTCATGGACAGCAGAACTCAACATTACCATGATTCTGGTCTATGGACATTCCTGGAGATATGGATGTAGAGAACTGGATGTCTGAATGTGTGTGCATTGTTCTCCGGTGATTCACTGCCTGACCTGTTTTTCTAAAGTCTATCGAGTTCATTGACTGCAAGCGAAGGCTATGAGAGATAGATGTGCTGAGAAGATAGAACTTCTTCAGTTGGAATGTGGATGGACCAGGGTGTTCTTTCAAAACAAAGCAGCAGCGCTCCTTGATTAGGCTGAATCTGCAATGGCGAGGGGCTGTGCAGGGCCAGCTGCATATTGGCAAAGGCAGGCTACATTATATAACAGGCTAGCAGAAGCATCACATGAATGTGTGGACTACATGAGTTCACAGCCAATCAGTAGTTGATAGAAATAGTATTGCCATGATGTGATACAGATTTAACTTAACACTGATTTGGCCATATTGCCATTATTGGATACCATGGCACCACTAATTATGTGGTCATAGTAGTGACAATATTACCGAACTACTCATAATAGAAGTGATACTGCCACACCACCATTGCCACTGCAGTTGTGGCAAAATTGTCATACCTTTGATTTAGCCTCATTACTGCCACAGTGGCAGTAATACTGCTACATTGCTAATTATACTGGCATAGTAGCAGGGATATTGCCATACCACTGATTTGGCTTAGTGAACCATGTGGCAGACAATAAGCTTACATCATCTATAATGGGACCATATAAAATCCATCTGGAATACACTAGTGCTATTGTTTGTGATTCACTCCCATAACATTTACATAGACATGGCAACGCCCTCCCAATAAGTTCTCATTCACCCTCATTCACTGGGAAATATGGTGATTACTGGGTGATACTTAGGTATTGCAGCTTCCACATCAAGATTGCCATCACTGCACTCAAACACAGTGCAATGAATGAGCACTATTGGAATGACTTCAGAGCTGAAATGGTATGTTTTTGAAATCAACATAAAATGAACGCTGTGCTGATGATGTTAGCAATTGCTCAACCATGTATATGTCCAGGGAACTCTGAATGGGATGTTCATGCTGCTCCCCCAGGCTACTAGAGGGGCTCTGACCCTAGTTACCAACATCAATATATTCTCCAACCAATTGGAGAGGTTCATTCCAAAACTCTGCATCAATATATTCTCCAATCAATTGGAGAGGTTCATTCCAAAACTCCACATCGATATATTCTCCAACCAATTGAAGAGGTTCATTCTGAAACTCTGCATTGATCAGAACAACATGAAATTGTTGTTCTACACCAACCACTTGAAGAATGTCTGGTGGATGGCCAACTCACTGCCACTGGATGAAGAGCATTACTCGCTAATCACCTTCAACAATCTATGGACAG
Source organism: Phylloporus rhodoxanthus (assembly GCA_038091195.1). Taxonomy (NCBI): domain Eukaryota; kingdom Fungi; phylum Basidiomycota; class Agaricomycetes; order Boletales; family Boletaceae; genus Phylloporus; species Phylloporus rhodoxanthus. Next base: position 3,429 of record JBBPNZ010000344.1, on the reverse strand, counting down.
AGGCCATGGCCACTTGCTGTGTATGTACATTCCATTGCTATGACTGGTGTAACTGACTGGCTGTAGGCTGATGATTCCATTCGAATTGAGAATAGTATGACAGAGCAACAAGTGATTGAGGTGTATCAGTGGTCACTAGTGGAGATGTTTGAGAGTTTGAAAGACAAGTTGGAGGGGGTGGAAGTTGAAATGGTGGTTATCACAGATTGCATGGAGGGAGTGAAGAACATGTTTGACTTGATCATTCTGTAGTTCTGCTGGACATTATATATTGATTTCATTGGTTTCATTCTGAGTGTACTGGCATGCATACTATAAGAGATACACTCAGTAAGGGGAATATACTCTGTGAGAGTCCATGCTAAGTCCAATGGCATTCAGAGCTCCATAGCACATGAATCTCAGTGGTTGAATGTCCACCCACTTCATCACTGGCTTATGCATGTAATACATGAGACATCCCCTATTCCCCTGAACCTGATTTACTCCATGCCTTAAGAGATGTCCTGAGAATGCCATAACAGTGCCTGGATGGTAATCAAAGTGTTTGCCAAGTGTTGGTATTACCATCCAACCATTCTCGTAGTTTCTGATGGTTGCTAGCAAGTTGAATGATTCCAGCAGCAAGTTAAGGTCCCTATGGTATGGTGATTGCTGATTGGTCATCACTGATACAGTGTTGAATATGCTATTCTACTCCTCGACAACCTCTGCTATTTCCTCTACTCCATTGGCATTTGCATGATATGGCAGTGCTTGCATAGTTGCCATACTGGCTTGGTACAAGTCCAGGTGCATGATTGCCATCACCACCACTAGAAGAGCATTAGTCTCGGCATTTCTTGCTAGCCAAGCCTGGCCTCCAGATGAGTTGACACTCTTGAGTGTCACCAATACTTCTGGAAGGTGATCTTTACTGGTATGACCCATCTGGAACCACGCTGGTGACATGTTGAGGCATTCCTTCAACACTCTATCTGTGGTACTGAAAAGTGTGGGGTCACTCCTCCATCCTTGAGTGGTGGAGTCATAGCTGTTCAGCAATGCCCCAGATATGGGTACCAATGCTTTGGAGATCTTCGTCTGAAATATATAAGGTTGAGAAGAGCTGAATATATAAATGGTGAACCTGTCTTTCGATCCCCAGAGCAGTAGGAAGATACCAAGTAAGAAGTATACCGTCACAGTTGATGATTACTGCCGGTTCATCAATTATCTCCATATCACCTGGAGGAAACTGTTCTAGCAGCTCTGATTCGTGTTCTTTGTTTTTGCTGTAATTATTTCCCTTTATTGCTTTCAGCAAGCTTGTAGCTGATATATTGACAGTCTCTGCAAGGCATTAACAAAAATTGTATAAAAGATATATGTCACATTACTAGTGTTCTGATATGTGGAGACAAGTCTATCAAGGAAGTGATCAGCATCCACAACCAATGTGATTGGTAGATATATGCTCGAAAGGACAGGCTGTATGATATTGTCTGAATGGGTCTTTTCACAGAAACAGGATAGCATGTATTGGGTGAGTGTGGATATGAGATGGAGGACCATGGTTCATGTTTTGTCCACCTAACTGGTGAGAAAATATATACTAGTTACCTTCATCACTGTCATTGATTGATTAATCTCAGACAGTGTAACCAAGGAGACTGCCATAATGAATTTCCATGATATGTTTGAATGATCTTGGTTGTTCTGCTGATTATTGAGTATTGACATTATCTGGACAGAATATAGTGCACCGCTAAATATACTATACTGCTGTTGAATATACTTACCACCTTTGTGTATATAACTACCTTTGAATGTACTGCTACTGCTGGATGTACCTCTACCGCCAAATATACTGCCATTACCATACCATCAAATATACCTCACCACTGAATATACCACACCACTGAATGTACTGCACCACTGAATATACCTTACCACTGAATATACCACACTGCTGAATGTACTACACCACTGAATGTACTGTACTGCTGGATATACCGTACTGCTGAATATACCATACTGCTGGATATACCATACTGCTGAATGTACCGCACAGCTGAATATACCACACTGCTAAATGTACCATATTGCTGAATATACTGTACCACTGAATATACCATACCACTGAATATACTGCACCACTGAATATGCTGCACCACTGAATATACTGCACTGCCGAATATACCGCACCACCACTGAATATACCATACCACTGAATGTACCATACTGCTGAATGTACTGCACTGCCAAATATACCATACTGCCACCGAATGTACTGCACAGCTGAATATACTGTACTGCTGAATATACCATACCGCTGAATATACCATACTGCTGAATATACCATACCACTGAATATACCGTACCACTGAATATACTGTACCACTAAATATACCATACTGCTGAATATACCATACTGCTGAATATACTGTACCACTGAATATACTGCACCACTGCTGAATATACCATACTGCTGAATGTACCATATCGCTGAATGTACCATACCTCTGAATGTACCATATTGCTGAATATACTGTACCACCTCTGATTGTACTGCACTGCCATTGAATGTACCACACCACCAAATATACCATACTGCCACTGAATATACTGCACTGCTGAATGTACTGTATCACTGAATATACTGTACCGCCTCTGATTGTACCATACTGCTGAATATACTGTACTGCCGCTGAATATACCATACCACTGAATGTACTGACCACTGAATGTACCATACTGCTGAATGTACCATACCGCTGAATATACTGTACTGCTGAATGTACCATACTGCCGCTGAATATACCATACCGCTAAATGTACTATACCACTGAATGTACCATACCGCTGAATGTACCATACCGCTGAATGTACCATACCATTGAATGTACCATATCGCTGAATGTACTATACCGCTGAATGTACCATACTGCTGAATATACCATACTACACTGAATGTACCATACTGCTGAATATACCATACCACCACTAAATGTACCATACCGCTGAATGTACCATACCACTAAATGTACTGTACTGCCAATGAATGTACTGTACTACTGAATGTACTGTACTGCTGAATGTACTGCACTGCTGAATGTACTGCACTGCTAAATGTACCACACCACCACTGATTATACCACCATAGCTAGGTGATACTGCTGTTCCACTGTTTTTGGCCATACCACAGCAATTGTTCCATTGGCTCATGCATTACCATCGGTAGTATTTTTCATTGGCCAACCATTCTCTACCAGCATGAGTCCCATTGGCCCATCAATATGCATTGACTCTCCAGCCATAGGTTGTTCTGTTGGAGTTTATAATCCATTTATGGTAATGATTACATAAGCTTAGAGCGGACCACTTAGAGTTTCCTTGCTACTGTAGGTTCTTTAGTGTTTACTGAGTTCCTACAGGTATGTCTAGCTA
>JBBPNZ010000343.1:0-15703 GCA_038091195.1 Phylloporus rhodoxanthus | reverse complement strand
GGGAGCGTATAACATGTCGCCGTGGTCGGGAGTGCAGCGATATGTTCTCCGTGAGTGAGAAACACGCGTGGTAAGTACACACGACGTCATTTCTGTGTGACAGCGCAGCCACGTCATGCGTCATGTAATGTCACAGTTTCGCAACTTTGCTGATGAGTGACAGGGTGGGGATGGGCGGCAGCGCGAAGCGCTGTCCGGCTCCACAAACTGTCCTGGGCCAATGGTGAGCTGCGAGGGTGGGTGGGAAACCCTCGCACACCATGCCAGTGTTCATGGAACCAGTGAGAAGCGAGGAGACCGACCGCCAGGGAAGGTCATCAGGGCGTGGCGGGTGGGTGAAAACTCGAGCGCGAGCTGTGCTCGTTGAGAAGCCAGCGAGTGCGCGACGTGGCACGAAAGAAAGACGCGCTGCCGCGCCACTTTCCCTCGCTTGTAGCTCTCCCGCTTCACTCGTGCCTCATTACGCGTCAGACCAGCCATCTGCTGCTAATTTACTATTACATCCTACCAATCATTCACCCCGTCTACTACTTGAATACGATTAATGTACAAGGGAAGATCAAAGTTTGTAAGTGTATATTGTTGTGTGTGGGTGCGAGAGATCGTGAATTTACAGTGTCCGCCGAGAGGTAAGAGATGGAGAAGTGGCGGAAGAAACACCAACGCGTAGCCAAGAGCTTAAACACTTGCCTCCACTCGGCGCCGTTGCTTCTCCCCTGCCATTTCGTCCGAGCTCGGTGGGTTCGCCAAATCATCCAGACCCCTAAGCTCAAGGCCTGCAATGGCCAACAGCCTGCCACCTAGCTCCGTCTGCTCCTGTCCGTTTCTCGCGCTTTCGCCGCCGCCGCCGCCCGGTCGAGGTGATGCCGGACGATGATCCTCATCCCGGGTCATTCCACGGCCCCTCTGACTGTCTCGTTCTTCTCTCAATGCATCGGTTTCGGCTGTGTCTCGTATTGCATTTCGCATGGACATCCTATTGAAGAGCCTGTGCTCTGTAGACCTTCCATAGTTGTGCAATGTCCTCACGATTGCGATGAGGTAGACCAACCCGAGGAAAAAGAGTGCTGAAACTACTACTCTCGGTCCTATCGCTGCAGTGGGATTGAGAGGTTGAGGGGAAGCGGGGTCTGTTGAAGTTCCATATCGCCAAACGAACGCAAGAATAGCAACAATGAAAAAAATCATGGACCTTTTTCGTCACGTGTAGCAAGGGAGGATGAGCGAAGCAGAGTTCTCTGACGGATGGAGGACGCACCATGCAAGCCATATCGCGGGCATAGCCAACAGTACCCACACATTCCATAGAATAAATGTTGTGGTCCTCGCCGCTTCCTACCGATCGAGAAAAGGAATTGAGGACGAAAAAGAAGGAAATGCATTTACACCTACCTCGGCCCACCTTGTTGCCTTGTACATACTCCTCATCGTCCCGAACCTCACAATATATATGCACCCATACGACAGACTCATCAAAGCTGAGGTCAGGGAAAGGAGCGCAGCTGTTCTAATGACAGGATCGTTCGCCATGACCTGACTTTGAAACATAGTGAGAATAGCTCTGTCATTGGACGCAATGAGTATCATGAATGGCAAGTGAGACAATGATACAGACGTATGAAGTAAAGCAGAGACAAGGTTTAATGTCTTCCATTCACGCAACAAAGAGTCGATAAAAGCTTCCCAAGATTGTTTAAATCTAACCAGTGCTGGCGAAACGTTGGTATTCGTCCATTCATCAGGGAAAGGCAGACCAGAGGCAGGGTGGTAGTGAGCACCAGGGGGTATGGGGCTCGAGTGGATTATTCGTTGTCGCTGTTCTTGTTGCCGAGAACTGGAGTACGATTCGATCATACGTTCAAGATCTGGTTTACTCAGTTGAGCATCTTCATACACCCTTGCAATTCGAGAAAAATACAAGGAGGGGAGGCATAAGAGCAAATACAAGTAAATTTGCCTAGGAAGAGTGTCCAAGAGGAAATCGCGAGCATCCCGAAGGAACCGATCTTGAGGATTGCACTTCAAAGGTGGAAAGCAGAAAAAGGGATTTTCTTCGCATGCTGGATCGAATGGTAGGTGGTGCTCTGTGTTGGAACTGTGGAGACCCTGGAGGGAGAGACGGCGAAGACGAGTTCGGATCCGAAAAGGATCAACAGGAATAAAGGTGTCTTCTTGGGAATGATGGAATGCGGACCAGCTGAAGAGACGTATCGGGGAAGTTGCTCTGGAATGGGAAGCAGAGGTAGTTGGAGGAGACTCATGATTGGGCTTCTTCAGGAAGTTAGTGGTCCTTTTCATGGCCGAGCGCTCAACTGACGGGGGCCGGCTAGGATCATTTGAACGGTTGATTGTCGAGTCTATCCCTCGGGGGGATTGAGGGACGGTTTCGCGGAGAAGGGGATGAATATGGACATTCGTGCGAGTGCTGTGGTTTGGAGTTGCGGCAGGAGTGCGGTTACCTTCAAATGAGACGCGTGGACGGGAACTATTCCGACCGCTTGACCCTTCTGCCATTGATGGTCTGGTATCGGGACCTTCAGGCGAGGCAGGAAAAGGTCGTGTAACACGCAAAGAGGGGGGTGTAGGGGAAAGTGGTATAACATTCCCATCCATGCGAGGGGAGCGATGCGGGCTGGGTGAGAATACACCTCCTGGTAACGCGGATAACTTATCAGAACTTGAAAGTTCTGAACTGTCGCTTGACATTAAAGCTACGGGCTGTGAGTGGGTGAAGCTGTATCCGTAGCATGACATACCTTGTGGTATCTGTAGCGGGCTTTCGTTCTGCTGTGGATATAATGCCGCCCCACTTGAAGGGGAATCAGAGAAGTGAAGAGAATTGTTCATGTGCCACAGTGTGAGGTTGGGATGTGAGACGATTATATCAGTAGTAACACGTCGAGGATAACGGAAAGAAACAAGCCGGAAAAGCTGTCATTGCGACACTTAAATAAGGCGCCTTCCAAGTGCCGTAAGGTTGCCAGCCATTTTGTGTTGACTCGGAGCCGCTGAGCGCCTGCAAGCGGCATCACTTTGAATGCCTGAAAAGGAAGGCTTTGATCAGCGACTCAGTCACGCATCACGGTCACGTCCGGCAAGTGCCGAGGCTGCGCCAAATTGCAAGTTTCCAGCGTCGACAGCACAAGCAAGTGCAGCAAGCTCGAAAAATCCAACACTTCTTCCCTTGGAACTTCCATCATGCACACGAAAACGCTCGAAAGCAATACCCCTCCTAGTATTTTTCTTTGTATTTTTCCGCAAGCATAGCTCCCTCGATAAACGGGCACGGACTATACCAGGAGTATCAAGGTCTGCATGGCTGGCGGGAGGTAAAACTGGATGGTGTATGGCTGGCGGGCGGTCCAGGAAGCGGGCAGGGTTGGAGGTACCAGAACGGCGCGACTGGATCCAAACAGAGGTAAATAAATGCACAGCCACATGCAAACAAAGGTGGCGACGTTGGAGAGTTTCCAGTACTTACACAGCTGGACTCGACTCTCTATCCTGGAGTCTCCTCGACAACGACTGACAATAAAGGTCCCTCCCATGACGACTGGCGATGTCCCCTTACGCCGCTCGGGTCGCATTCGGACAGGCTCAGTCCTCACGCAAAATAGTCCCCCCTCCACCTCCGAGTACCACGAAAGCGAGCGCTCAGTGATAGACGACAACCGCTCTCTCCCAGGCCCAGACAAACAAACCAAACAGGAACGGTGGGGTCGCTCGTCGAGAGGTCGAAAAATTAAGCAAAACAACTACAAGGAGTCGGGGAGCGAAGATGATATGCATTTCGGACTCGACCCTCCGGGGGATCATTTCGTGAATGGAAAAGCAGATCCGGATCTGGAAAATGAGGACGACGAGGACGACGAACAACCGAAACGCCCCGTGCGCTCTCGCACGTCACGCGTCACCCGCCCACCGATCCATTCCACTACAGACCAACCTAGGGAACTTACCCGAGCCAGAAGTCGCACCAATATCAAGAGCGACGAAGTTTACATCGATCACCCCTCCGAGGAATCAGACGACGCCGACGGCTCCCTCGAGGACGCCCCTCATACGTCGTCCGACATGGAGGCAGACGCAGACGCAGAGGGAGAACCCGACTTCGATGCCGATGGAGAGCCTGACATCGAGATTCAGGATGATGGTAGACCGTATTCCCTCAGACAGAGGGCCAAAATCAACTACGCTATTCCTCCGCCCATAGAGGAGACGAAACCACCACCCAAGAGTAAACCCGCCAACCGCGGCGGCGCACGTACCAGGCGTGGACCTGGGTGGAGTGCCACTGGAGCAGAATTGAGCAGGTGGATGGGAATGCCAGCGGATGATTCTGTGGGTAGCCCAATGTCATGTCATGATGTGTAGGCCAATACTCATGTGAGATTTTAGGACTCGGACATTCCCACTCGTACACCTCGAAAGGGTTTTGGGACGGTTGGTGGGTTAATGGGTGCAGGTGCTGTCGGTGCGGGTGGGGCTGGTATGCTGCCTGGAGACCTGGCTGCGGTTGCTGGGACTCCATCCAACCTCGGCAAGATTGGAGATTCAGGTTAGTATCACTCCTTATCTGATACCCCTTTATTCACTGAGCCCAGTTCTCGCCGACGCCGATCCATTGGCAGTCAATCAAAACGTGACCTTTGATGAGGTTGGTGGTTTAGATGAACGTAAGCCTGCTTCTTCATCAAGCAGGAGGACTTATTGCTCAGATGACACGAATTAGACATTCATTCGTTGAAGGAGATGACTATCCTACCATTACTCTATCCTGAAGTTTTCCAGCGCTTTAACCTCACTCCTCCTCGCGGAGTGTTGTTCCATGGCCCACCTGGGACGGGGAAAACTCTTTTAGCACGCGCAATGGCAGCCAGTTGTCGTGCTAACGGCAAGGGCATCTGTACGTACCAAGTGCACTGATTTATCAATGTAGATATCTTACGCCTTTTTTACTAGCGTTCTTTATGCGAAAAGGCGCAGACTGTCTTTCTAAATGGGTTGGTGAGGCCGAGCGCCAACTCCGGCTTTTGTTCGAGGAAGCGCGGAATTGTCAACCTAGTATTATCTTCTTCGACGAAATTGATGGTCTCGCTCCTGTTCGATCTTCCAAACAGGACCAAATTCATGCTTCCATTGTATCCACTCTCTTGGCTCTTATGGATGGGATGGATGGCAGAGGTCAAGTGATTGTTATTGGTGCTACGAACCGACCGGATGCCATTGACCCAGCACTGAGAAGACCGGGAAGATTCGATCGAGAATTTTATTTCCCTCTGCCTTCCCTTGACGCAAGGGAAAAAATTCTCGGGATCATCACCAGGAAATGGGAGGGATGGAGTGGTGAACAGGCCGAGGAAAATATAAAGGGGTTGGCTAAGCTCACGAAAGGATACGGAGGGGCTGATTTGAGGGTAAGTGATGTGGAACGTATATTGTTCGCATATTTACATTACATCTGTTGGTTCTTAGGCGTTGTGCACAGAAGCTGCGTTGAATGCTATTCAAAGGCGGTATCCACAGATCTACCAGTCTAATGATCGTCTGTTGCTCAAACCCGAAACAATCGGTATCACCCTTCGTGATTTCATGATATCTGTGAAGAGTATGCGTTTCTCAACCCAGATGCATTTCCCAACCTGACGACTTATTTGTTAGAGCTTGTACCATCATCTGCGCGTTCATCGTCGTCAACAGCTTCCCCTCTCCCTAGTCAGTTGGAACCACTGTTGGCCGAGACGGTGGGGAAGGTCAAGGATGCTATAAACAAAATAATGCCCCTGAACAAGAAAAGGACAGCACTCGAGGAAGCTCAGTGGGAGGAAGAGAACGAAGAAAGTGCACTTGAAAGGGAAATGATGATGCAATGTAAGGTCTAACTTCAATTCCTGTGCGGGTGATTACCTCATTCGGTGACAGCAATGGAGACCCTCCGAGTGTACCGTCCACGGCTTGTAATACATGGTCAGCAGGGAATGGGTCAAGGATACATCGGTGCTGCCGCGCTACATCATCTGGAAGGCTACCATGTTCAAAATCTGGACCTCGCAACTTTGATGGGTGACTCGACTAGGGTGGGTAACAAAATCGTCCATATATTTATCTTATCGGACTTGCATTTTAGACCGTCGAGGCAGCGATCGTACAGCTATTCGTTGAGGCTAAGAGACATCAACCTTCTGTGATTTACATCCCATCCCTTCTCAGTTGGTGCACCGCAGTTAATGACACAGCTCGTACTACCGTCCGTGCGATGCTCGACTCTCTAGTTCCAACAGATCCCATACTTCTACTCGCTGTCGTCGATGGATCATTCCTATCTCTCTCTTATGACGTCCGTTCCTGGTTCGGGATAACTCGAGAGAATCGTCTCGCCCTTCCCGTCCCGACGGATGAACAACGCGAAGCTTTCTTCGCCAGTATCATCGCGGATATCCGACGTCCTCCAAATCAATTCGCAGATGGTATGAAACGAAAGCGTAGAATCCTCGAGGAGCTCCCGATCGCGCCACCACCCGAACCAAGGCAACTTACGGCTGCTGAATTGGCTGTCCAGGAGGACAACGACCAAAGGGTTATTACTTTATTGAAATATCGCCTAGGGCCCATCCTCACAGAACTCAAACGCAAGTTCAAGAGATTTACAAAGAGGGCAACCGTGAATTAATCTTCCCACTGCTGAAGTTCGCCGTTGCTGATGATTTTTTCCTAGGAGGAATATATGTTCGAGCTACCTGTTCCTGGGGTCATGGAAGTAGAAATTGTTGCCACCAATGTCACTATCGAAGATGGACGTGCAATTGGGGCAGTAATCGAAGTTGCTCCTTCCCCTCCTCGAGATGTTCAGAGTGAACCGAACAACGGCATACACTCTGAACCCCAGCCCACAGAGCCACAAGAGCCTCGAGCACAGGCACAAGCACAAGCACAAATCCACATCCAGCCTCCCGCGCAGGCACCACCACCTCCCTTGTACGACATGGACCTAGAGCGTATGCACATGGATCTGCACAAGGGCAAATACTTAACCCCGCAAGACTTCCTTGACGACATACATAAGATTGTACACAACGCTGCCATCCATATGGACCAGGATGCCGAGAGGTTGCACAAGGCCCAGGCCATGTTGATAGCTGCGGAAGTCAGCATGCAAGAATTTGATCCTCAATTCAAGCTGGAGTGCCAGCGCATGGCAGAGCGCGAACGGAAGCGGAGGGACGAAAGGAAGAAAGCCAAGGAAAAGAATTCCACATCGGATGCAGGTTTGAATGGAGTATATGCCCCGGGTACGAGGCGAAGCGCGCGACACACTGGACAGCAACCGGAGATGAGCATCACTGACCCCCTTCAACTTGAGAGGCGCCTTAAAAGGGCACGTTCAGGCGATAGACCAAGTGGGTCACCAGAGTCTAGTGAAGACCAGCTGGAGGGCAGTGGTACTCCCGTGCAGCCGAAAAAGCGGCAAAGGACAGTACTCAGCGATGACGAACTCGATCTACTCCCTCCCTCGACGTCAAAGGGTCAGACGGTCCGGTTTGCCGATGATCATATGAATGATGAACTACCTGTCATACCAGAACCACGCCAATCGCTACCACCAGTCGACGCACCAGCTGACGCTATGGCGATTGATTCTCCAGCGCCACGACGCTCGGGTTTCGACCCGGCCCTTTTGAATCCTCTACCGCCAGAGGAAGATATGATGCTCCCCGCGAATCTCGTTCCGTTACTCAACGGCATCAGTTCCACTGCTGGCGGTCATACCACTCCTTTACGTCCTTCACCCCAACGCGACGGCTATCCACAGACACCCGTAGAATCACATTCCGCACAGCAACCCGCTGGGTCACTGTTCACCCAACTCCCCCCTGATACGGACGAGTTGCCCGTCATTCCCCCTCCACGCGAGCCCACGAGATCCCCCACGCCCCTTCCTGACTTCCACGTGAACGAGATATTACTGCTCGACCTCCAACACCGGCTCAAGATGCGGACGAGCCAACTTTCCGTTGAGCATCTAGAACAGCTCCGGGCCACCTGTCTCAACAGTGTGTGGCAACACAGACAAGAATGGGACAGGGACCCTCTTATCCAGGAGTTGTTGGGCGTGTTGAATGTGTTTCTCGAAGACTGTTTCGAGACTGCACCACAGGGATCGGCTGTAGATCCTGCTTATTAGTGAGCGGCTCTCGTCGGTGTGGGTCACATTCTGGATGTTTTAGGTAGATTATTCGCTTTTATTTCGTGTCTCGTTTTGTTCTCTCCTTTCTGTATCTTAACCCTCCCTTCTCACTATTGTTTTCGTCTTGCTTCCATCTGAAAAAGTATTATGGTGGCATGTACACAACTCAAAGTATGGTGTCGGTAACTAGTGTCCCATACTACAGTAACTCATTAATGCCATCCCATGGGACTCGGCAGATTCGATGCCACGTCCTAATTGGCACCTACGTCAGTGGAAACCTGGCTGGCACTTCCGGAGTGTACTTTGAAACAGAGACACAGATGCTCGATTTTGGGAAGTTGAATGCGAGAAAAAAGGATCATGACGGGTTTCAGGGAGATGGAATTGATATTCAAGTCAGCTAGGTTAGAGAGGACGAACGCTTGACCAAGATGTGTGGTATGGTTGGCCAAGTCAGCGCTCAATGTGAAGCCGTTTCAGAGTAGACAATTGAGATACAATTGATGGTACAGGTGACTTCACGACCGTACTCCGCACATTCAATGAAGATTCGATCAGCTTCAACCCAAACGAGACTGGAATCCAGGCTTGTAGTCAGGCACGTCCTTGCGTACTTGGGAACCGACATGGACTGCTGCACCTAAAGGTCCAGATGGAGGAAAGAAAGCTGCAGACCGCCTGGTGTGTACGTACTACGCACAGGAAGTATTAGTATTCTGAAATCTCCCCCGAACAACGATCGTAGGTTTGGGAAGAGTGAGAGGTGCAAGGGAAAGTACGATCCTCCTGTCGAATGAGAATCAACTGACACAGCGAGTGTAACAGCCGAAGGGCATTCATTCGGCTTCGCTCAACAGTCCGTTCAATGAACGAGTAACACCACTGAACAAGCATACATTGAAGTTTGTGATATCCACACTGCAATGAGAACTAGCGCATACTTTGTCGAACTTGCATGGTTCAGGGAAACACCGGGCTAGCGGGGAGAGGTCCTCCCAAAGCACATCTAGTGCGCTCTTTGAATGTTTGACATTATGAATCTGGCCGCATGGCAAGAGGTGAACATTGAACTTTGACCAAAATAGCTTGGTGCACGCGCGTAACTTGAGTTATTTCCTACGATCTTCGATGACAGTGGCCCAGTGGGTGTACCACATATTTTCTCGCCAGACGACTGAGGCGCTGACTTCCTACTCTTTCAGAGATATGCATTACACCCTGTTGTGCAGGACTTGTCTATGTATTCGGGTCAACTTGAAAACTTGTGGCGAGGTGGCGCATTTCTGAAACGTGTCATGTATCGGCTGCAGTTTCATCGGACATGCTGGCGGTGTCAACACCGTCTCAAGACCGTGAGCGAAGCGGCTTGAGATACTTGGTGAATACATATAACCATCCGCATGTGGACCTCCTGTAGTTTGGTCACCAGACTAATGCAGTCTTGCAATGGGCAGGTTGTCATGAACGCCGGAGCCCGCGGTCTCTCACACGTTGGACACGAGGTCGACGCTAGGGGAAAACAGGAGGCGGTGCGCGAAACTCTCGATGACAAAGCGGACGCAAGACCACGGGCCACACAGATTGGCACGGACCAACGCACGAGCCAACAGGAAGGGAAGTCCGTCGCTCTCTGACACACTGTGGTCACGTTCGATATCATCGGCTGTCAAGTGACATACGCGATGTTCTCGGATCTGCGTATGAAGTCGTTCTAGCGACCAACATCTTGACCTGGCACGTCAGTCGTCCAACGGGTCGCGCCACATGAAAAGCTTTCCGCTGCTTATTACTTAAAACACCATCTATATATTCGTGCACTCCTAAGACTTGGCCGTCTGCTTGCGCTTCGCTCCCTCGTCGCACCTATCAATCTCATGGCTTCCGCTGACCTACAGCAAGCTGTGGCAATTGTTCAGCTAGATAACTATATATCTTGTAAGTCCATTGCTCCACCTTCCGCTCATTAAACTTGCCCGAATTCTTTCTAGTTATCACTGTCACCGCCGTCGGGTATGATTACAGTAAGCAATACACCTCTCGTTGTTTCTTCACACTGGATCTGAGATATTTTCAGTTCTTACATTTTCACAAGAGGTATGGTTCGCATTCGCTCCAAGATATACATCTCACCGTCCCCTAGATAAAATATATTTGGGTACTGGATAGTTTCTTTAGGTCAATGACATATTCTGATAGCTGCAGAGCAAACCCTGGACTCGGATGTCTACATTGTTCGTTCTCGTAAGTATCTTCACCACGTTTGATCAAGAGTGAAACACGGTTCATTTTCAGGCTCGTTATTCCGGAATGTGTAACGTCATGTATGTGCATTTCTTGGGCAACAAATCAATTAATCCCTCATTTGGACATTAGACTTCACGCCATCTGTGTGTTTAATACTTGATACCGAATTCTTTGATCTGATCGCGTCTGATACAAGGGTGGAACTCTGCCGTGAACACCTCAGTAAAGGTAATGTCCTATTTCTCTGTTGATCGGCGAATATGCTCACAAATTTTGACACGGTAGTTGTATGTGCCGTTAATTTCCCCTTTATACATGTGATCATTTCCAAGTGATTGACTGTAGATGTGAGTACATTCCGTTTCTACAGTATTCATACTAATTTGGGTCGCTTTCAAGGCAACCTAACTTTTCTTATCGGCGCATGGTTTTTCTGGATCTTTATGTGTTCTGCAAATCGTAAGGGTTCACTTTATGCCGAGTACAATGAATGACATTCAGAATGTAGTGGTGATGATTCTCCGTCTATGGGCATTATATGCCCGATCAAAGTTCATTCTTGTTACCCTCCTCACGTTCTATGCCATCGAAGCCATCACATTCTTCATATTTTATATTTCAATGGATGCCCGATATCCCCAAGCCGGTAAGTTAAACTAGCTCCGCATCATTTACAGCGCATGGCGGGTTCTCATGGTCTTTTAGTGAGTACCACTCAAGTACTTGGATATACGGCTTGCCGGGAAGGCGCAAAGTTCCCTGTTTGGGACGACCTTCAAATGACAACGCAGCTCATGCTTGGCGCATGGATGTTCGTCCTCATCGTTCTTCGATTTATCAAGGAGTCGATTCAGATGTACAAAGTGACAAATCGCCTCCAACTTGGTCATTATCAGAGACTTCTCTTGTGGGAAGGTTTTGTTTACTTTATCGTGTATGTCTATCTTGATTTCCCTCGTCTCCCTGCGCTCACCGTGTGTTAGCGTTCTAGACTTTCGACTCATTTTCCTTCTTCTCGAAAACGGGCTCGTTCCAGCGGACGGACGGCGGGTACTGACGATAGTGGTACAACAAACACTGCCGTTTACACTCTTTCCGCGGTTCGTCTTGAGTTTGCGCAAGCTTCATATGTGCGATCTTGAGAGGATATGGCTGGGTATGACATGGACGCAGCGTTTAGTCTTATCTGAGCCGGCTTTCCGACCGTTGAGCGCGATGGAGGAGGACGAGGGCGAGGAGCTGGTGCCATGAATATGCAAAGTATGTATGATTATATTATATTCTGTTCTGCCGACTTTCCTGTCACGTAAGGCAAAGCTCGAGATTCGAAGCAGAGGTGGGCACGCGGTCTTCGAGGCCGCGGAATACAGCATTTACTTGTTTGGGGTCACGGTCTGGGAATGGTGCTGCTCCGAGCACGATTGTGTCTCGTACCCAGTGACCCACGCATCCCATCGTCGTGTGTGGGCAGATCTAGGATAACCTATTCCAGACTACTAAAGTACGACATCGTCCATGTACGGAGAGAGAAAAACCAACGATTCGCCGTCCTACCGTTTCGGCTTGACCTTGCCTCTCGGCTGCTTGCTCGACAAACCCCTCATCATCGTCTTTGTCATCGTCTTTGTCGTTTTTTCCCTTTTGACCCGGCTTGCTCGCCGATATAAGCTTGTCCGCGGTAATCTCGTCTTCTCTCTTCTTAGTGGGCTCGTCGTCCAAGTCTGGGACTTCTTCGTCGACCTGCCGCGTAAGAGCTAGAGTAACGAGTCTCAGCGCACACCCGAAATAGTGTAGAACGCTGAGGAAAGGAAAGAGAGAAAGAGAAACGCGTAGCTGATGTAATCTGTGTGCGCGTATGTGCGACGGACGAGTGTGAAGTGATAAAGTAGCAATAATGATAGAGTCTAACATACCTCCCTCACTGAAACACAAGTCCTAAAGCCGAGCGAAGCTTAGAAAAGCGCAGGACGTGGAAGGGCTTTAGTAAAGACATCCGCAGTATTGCGGTGAGAAGGAATCTACAAAAGAGAAAAAGAACCGTCCTTAATATGAAGACGTACGAAATGGTAGCGAGTATCTATGTGCTTGGTGCGTTGATGAAAACGAGCGGGCGCGGAAAGCTAAATCGCTTCCGAATTGTCCAAGTAAATGGGTGTGGGCTCTGGGAAAACGATGCCAAGCTCCGCTAGCAAGGACTGCAACCAGATGCCCTCCTGCAAAACATGGGCAGCAGCGATGTACTCCGCCTCGGTCGAGGACAGCGCAATGACGGTTTGACGCTTCGATACGTGAGAGATGAGACCGCCACAGTAAAACCAAGCGTAACCGCTCGTGGACCGACGATCTGGTCCGCTCACCCAACTCGCATCGGCGAAGGCATGGAGCGCTGTACCTCCGGTTTGATGCTCATAGCGCAGTTTGAGGCCCACGGTGCCAGCAAGATAACGAAGGACACGTTTGGCCATCGCAAAGTGACGAGGCAGAGGGTTCGCATTTTGCTGTGCCAATAGTCCGACAATGAAGGCGATGTCAGGGTGAGTATTGACCGAAAGATAGATCAGTTCCCCAACGATCTTCAGATAAGCATGACGAAGATTCGGGATGTCAGGGTAAGTAGCATCGGGGTCACCGAGGGGATGTTTCGTGTCCGCTGGAAGGTGAACAGGGTTGCAACCGGCGAGGTCGTACTCTTGCAAGAGAAAAAGAATGTACTCAGCTTGGTGGACCCATAGCACTCGAGCTGCTCGGTCCCGCTCCACCTGCATACCGAGATACTTGGAGATGGGACCAAGGTCCGTCAGGCCAAAGCGGTCAGCAATACGTTGCTTGACATGGAGAAGAAATGGGCGGTTGTTAGACACCGCCATACCATCGTCCACATGCCATCCGATGAAGCACCGTGTGCGAACCGTATCCGCGGCCGACGAGAGCTCATCATAGCAAGGCATGGTCCATGTCCGAGCGAGCAAATCCCAGATCAGCCATCACACTGCAAACCTGCCAGTACCACTCCAACGCGGATTGCTTCAGACCGTAAATGGTCCGAAGCATCAACCAGACGCGGACGCGCCAGTCTCCATCCTCAAACCCTTTAGGTTGACGCATATAGATCTCCTCCTTTAGTACCCCCCACAAGAAGGCACGCTTAGCATCAAACGTGTCCAGCTCCCAATCCCGCTGACACGCAAAAGCCATAAGGAGACGCACCGACGCAGGCTTGACAACTGGGGCAAACGTCGCCCCGTAATCCACCCCTGGGACTTGTGAGAAACCTTGAGCCACCAGGCGCACCTTATAGACGGACCCGCCCTTGTTGTCCTCCTTGAATTCCAGTACCCACCGGCAACCAATCGCTTTTCGCCCTTTCGGTAATTCCGCCAGCCTGTAAACATTCATGTCTTTCATCGTCTGCAGCTCCTTCCTCATGGCAGCTAACCACTCCTCTTTGTCCGGGCGCTGAACGCCTCATCATAAGTTGCAGGTGGAATCTTCATGTCGTAACCAGGTTGAGATGGATCACGTCGATGGTCGCTCCGGATCGTGAGATGAGCCTGCTCCTCAATTACCACATTGGGAACAATCTCCGAGATTACAGGATCCTGTTCGACAGGAACAAGAGGATCTTGTTCCTCGAGAGCTGCATCAGATGATTGTAGAAGAGCTGCAGGAGCCTGAGCACGACGATCAGCAAGAGCTTGAAGACGAGCCTTGGTAGCAGCCAGGTCTGCTGCCCAAGCCGCCCCCTTCTCAGTCATTACACGAAGGCGAGTGGAACGGCGAAGGGCTGGAGATTCACCGGAATCCTCTACGGGCCCTGTGGCATGCGAAGGTTCTGACGAAGAAATTGGATCCGTGAAGGTGGGCAAATGGTCATCTTCATCATCCTTACTATCTGAGT
Source organism: Phylloporus rhodoxanthus (assembly GCA_038091195.1). Taxonomy (NCBI): domain Eukaryota; kingdom Fungi; phylum Basidiomycota; class Agaricomycetes; order Boletales; family Boletaceae; genus Phylloporus; species Phylloporus rhodoxanthus. The sequence continues at coordinate 1,373 of JBBPNZ010000343.1, read as the reverse complement.
CAGGTGAGATGGTGCAAGAGGTCTCCTCGTCGAATACGACATCCCTGGCTGTAAAAAAGGAGCCAGTGGCCAAGTCCCGCACACGATAGCCCTTTGTTCCTTCAGGATATCCTATAAAGACTGCACGACGAGCACGAGGTCTAAACTTGGTCTGTAATTCGGATGGAATACGAGCCCAACAGCGGGAACCAAAGATGCGTAAATGGGAAGGGTTCGGTTTGTGCCCATTCACCACCTCATAGGGTGTCAACCCGGGCGGCAACGTGACAGACTCCGTGCGATTCTAGAGGTAAGCTGCTGTGAGGATCGCCTCTCCCCATAAATAGGAAGGAAGCTTCGCAGCTTGTAGCATGGCAAGTGCGCGACCTTGAAGTGTGCGAATCGCTCGCTCTGCCTTGCCGTTCTGCTGATGTGCATATGGGGAAGATAGCTCACGGGAAATACCAGCATTCTGAAGAAACTTGGTGAAATCATGACTGGTGAACTCTCCAACGTTGTCAGATCGAAAGACTTTTACTTTCCGCTCAGCATGATTCTCCCACAACGACTTGACCAACCGCCAAGCCTCAAGTGCCTGATCCTTGCTGGAGAGCAACTGCACGTTGATTAGGTTTGTGTGGTCATCCAGGAAATTGATAAAATAAAGCTTTCCATGCGGAGTGCGGGTTGGAAACGGTCCACATATATCTGAGTGAACGAGGTCGAGCATATGGGAAGCACGGTGATTAGATGAGGGGTAGGGATATTTAGACATGACGCAGGCCTCACAGCGGCTGAGGGGTTCGTTGAACTCCACCTTCACCCCCAAAGCAAAGAGGGGAAGCCGCTTGACTGAATCACCACCCGGATGACCCAGCCTTGTGGTCGTATTTTCCCATGACAGTGAGTGTATGCGGTGTTTGGAGTCTATATGCAGCGTCTATGTGATCTATAAAGTGATAAGATAATCGGGACCTGATCGATGAGCGATGAGATTGATTGAGAGGGATAATGACGTTGAAACCAGAATCAGGTGTTACAGCGGGAGAGAAAGCGATCTAGATTGAATGGATTGAGCTCGGTTTCTAAGAGCTCGGAAGTCAGCATGCAAGAATTTGATCCTCAATTCAAGCTGGAGTGCCAGCGGATGGCAGAGCGCGAACGGAAGCGGAGGGAAGAAAGGAAGAAAGTCAAGGAAAAGAATTCCACATCGGATGCAGGTTTGAATGGAGTATATGCCCCGGGTACGAGGCGAAGCGCGCGACACACTCAGCGATGACGAACTCGATCTACTCCCTCCCTCGACGTCAAAGGGTCAGACGGTCCGGTTTGCCGATGATCATATGAATGATGAACTACCTGTCATACCAGAACCACGCCAATCGCTACCACCA
>JBBPNZ010000342.1:0-22691 GCA_038091195.1 Phylloporus rhodoxanthus | reverse complement strand
CGGAGATTGGTAACAGGCTTTATGCGGGCAAGAAGCGCATGTTCAAGGGCCACAAATGGGAGCGGGTAGCGGAGAAGAGGGCCCTGAAACGACAAATGCTCATGCGGGATATGGGGAAACGTATCCATCGATACAAGCAGGCGAGTACTCTTTTTCCTGTCTCGTTGCAGTGCCCTTATCGGTTCGTCTTCGTAGTATCACAAGAGGAGACGACCGAATCCGCTCAAACCTGCCAAGACGTCGGGAGGGAAGCTCCCATTCTAGACATCATGTATATGCTGTTAATTGCATTCATTACTCGGGAAACGCCGCTTGCAGGGCTGAAACCTTGCTTGTTCAAGTTATATCCTTCAAAATTGATTTATTGCATCAAAGTGGGAAAGCAAGATTACTGTAATCAACGATTATAAAGTAACTGTAAGACAACAACTGAAGGCTCAAGCGCTAATGGATGGCAGGGTATAGTAGTAACAAGCTGACTTCGAACGAAGATGAAAGAGCAGCAGGATAGTCATGTCCTCACCCTCGTCGCGTCCTTGGATCCTTCCCCATTGCGTCCTCCTTGTCCTCTCGTCGTTGTTGCGTCATGGTCGTGGTCGCCATCGTGTCCTCATCCTCGTCGCTTCATAGTCATAGTCGTCGTCTCATCCTCATTGCGTGGTCGCCGTCGCGTCCTCGCCCTCGTCACGTTGAGGCCTTGGTCTTAATCTGGTCTCTGTCCTCGTCCCCTTGTCGTCGTCGCATCCTTGTCGTCGTCCTCATCCCCTCTTCGGTGTCACGTCGTTGTAGTCACATTGGCATCGGGAGCGCGTGGAGGTGGTGCGTGGCGCATCGAACGAGCCGTTAGGCTCGTAAACGGCTGGGAGGGACACGGAGGCGGCGGGTGGTGCGTCGAACGAGCCATTGGGCTCGTCGACGGGCGTGGGGGTTGCGAATAGCGCGTTGAACGAGCCGTTGGGCTCGTTGACAGCACGGATTGGCGTGGAGGCGGCGGATGTTGCGTCAAGTGAGCCATTGGGGCTCGTTTGACGACTGGGGGGACGTGGAGGCGGTGCGTGGTGCGTCGAACAAGCCATTGCGCTCGTCGACGGGTGGCGAATAGCGCGTTAAACGAGTCTAATGGCTGGTTGACGGCTGGGGGGGACGTGGAGGTAGCGAGTGGTGCGTCGAACGAGCCGTTGGACTCGTCGACGACAAAGAGGGCGTGGAGGTGGCTGACGAGTGGCGTGTTGGACGAGCCTAACGGCTTGTCGACGGCTGGGAGACATGGAGGCAACGGGTGGTGCGTCAAACGAGCTGGGCTCGTCGACGGCATGGCAGGAGGGCATGGAGGTGGCGATCAGCACATCGACAGCTGAGGGGAAGTGGAGGCGGCAGGTGGTGGGTGAACCAAGTCCCCCGCTGCCTCAAGTGGTGTGGTGCGGTCGCGCACGCGTCGGCGTCGTCGATGGCGCCAGGTCGTCGTGGTGTGATGGGATGGGCGCGAGTGATAATGTGAAGGTGGGTAGCGTGTCGAACGAGCCATTGACAGCTGGGGAGGATGTGGAGGCGGCAAGTGCTGCGTCGAGCGACCCGTTGGGCTCGTGGACGGCACAGGAGGTTGTGGATTGGCGAACAGCACATCGAGCGAGCCATTGGGCTGGTCGGCAGCACAGGAGAGTGGCCTCACTTTCAAGGAGCCAATATGGTCGCTCAACAATACAACTCTTACAAGACTTTGACAACAAGCAGTTCCAGAATTACTCATGGAAAATGACAGAATCAATGAGCTAGATGATGTGGCTCTCAGATGCGTGGAAATAAATGGGCAGGGATACAAGGAGTCAATGGGGACAAAGATTAGTTAGATAAAATCACGAAAGACTGCAACCTGCATACCTACTGAAGACACGGCAGAAAAGTCCGAGTTCCAGTAAGACGGGGGCTACACTTTCCCAGTTCGAGGAGTCTGTCGACCACGTCTTGTTCTCACCTTATCAAGGTTGTTACATCTAGTCTATAGCATCCTCGCGTATTTCCGTGTGCCCACTTTCAAACCATAGTTGAATTGATCGTCATCATGGACCCCTCGACCTGCAACTGGATGGCTACCACTAGACTATCTCAGTAGTGCCGGGATGAGTATCTATTGAAGGGCCAGCTGCGTTTATCCACATTCTTGATATCGCTGAAACGTTGACAAGTGATTAGCCAACTTGTCAGATTTAGGTTTGATCTCGTCGGCGAGGTGGGAACATGTAGATATTTTTTCCCCGTCGCCGATTCATCACGATGCAAGGTCCTAGGCCCAGCCTGTTTGACGGCCTCGGGTTTCATGGTCGTCGACTCCGGAATGATCTCAAATATACCTGATATGATCCGTGATGTACTGTTTTGTTGACATGTTTGCTGAGAGGCGCAAGGGCACGAGGCGGGTCTCGCGAGTCAATTTACAGGGCCAGCCAGAGTCGTGGTCGTTGAGTGCTGTACTTGGAAAACGCCACGGAATGCTCGGCAAGTGGAGATTTAGTAATGAACCGGTTTCATACCCTATAGTTATCCGGGTAGGCTGCGCAGAGTGTCTGCGCCGTTGTGAGTGAGTGGGACTATAACTAGAAATGGACCCGTCACAGGTTTAGGATGACCCGCCTCGAGTCCCGGAGGGCTCGTTTCTTTGGTGCGACATTTCTCTCTCTGTCGTTTAATGATTTCAGAACTGGTTTTGGGCACGACCATCATACCTCCCCGTCTGGCAGCTTGTGCGTCGTCCTTTTTGACTCCTCGATGGAAATTGATCAAGTACTAAACTAGTCTCGGTTCCTCGAAAACGTGTCTGCCCTCAGATAGCGCTCAGTCACTCGATCCTGTTCCTTTTACACCACAATGGATCACGACCAGACGCAGTTGCACTCGACGCACTTACAGGTACGTCTCTTACCTCTCTACCACCGTCACGTTTCAAATTCGTCTGCTCACCACCCCTACCCGCAAGCGCCGCGCGTTCCACTTTTTCAAAAAATTCGCCCTGCGTACACGAGGGAGCGGTAGGAGGCCAAAAGACGCCCTCTCTCCCGTCCCCATCCCCTCCCACGATTTTCAGCGCGCTCACTCCTCCGTAGACCTATTGCGTAAGCCGGACATCTCCCCGCTCATCGGGCTTAGGGCAGAAGACGGCCCTAATGCTATGGACACCGATGACTCTTCTCCAGACCCTTCTGCAAGTGGAAACTCCCCCCGAATACGTTCCAGATGTCACTCCACTTGGGATTCCTTTCATGCCCCACCCTTTGCTGCTCGTGGCCCTGCGCCATTGTTCTTTCGTGATGATCACGCTCGTCCGTGGAACGAACTCGATTCTGGCAATGTGCTCGCTCCCGCCCCATTGTTATTGCGTTCTACCATTTCTCTTGATGCCGCTGTACAGCAATCTCCCATACTGCATCCAGATACCACGCTACAGATCAATGTTGCTTCAAAACCCGAACCTCACGGGCATGCTGTACGCAACACATTGGATGACGACACCCCACGACCTTTTGGGGATGACAATGCCTCTCTCATGACTCCATTAGCTGACCCAGCACCAACGTCTTCTTTTCACCTGAGACCCCAGTCCGCTCCTGCACCGACAAGTCCCGTCTTGATACCGCGTCATAGTGCCTCTCTTCCACCCCCATTCCGTCTCGCGACGGAACGTGGTCTCCGGCTATCTCCGTCGATAGTTGCAAGACAGCCCAGGCCCATACTCAATCTGCCTACATTGCCTCCGCCCTCGTCCCCACATCCCGTCCAAGACTCGCCGCCTCGGAGAAATGTGCCCTTGCGGAGCATGCCTTCATTATCGAGACACGGTCAGAGCAATACCGAGTGTCAAGCGGACCACGAGAACGCGACCCTTGTGGATTCAGACGAAGGCGAGGAGGAGGATGGCGAGGAGGAAGAGCCCACAGGTTTTCTGAGCGTGCATCAGAGTGACGAAGAAGAAGAAGAACCGCACAGCGCTGATCTATCCGGTGTGCACGGTATCAAGAGTCCGCAGAAGCGTCCCATGAGGGACGAGTGTTATGTCGATGCTACCTGTTCTCCCCAGAGCGAACATATCGGCTCAAATCTCGCGGACTACTCTAGTCCCAAGACCTACGTCAATCCGATTCGAATTTCTACATCGCCCACCTCTTTGGGCACACACCCCTTGTCTCCAAAATCTGAACCTGGCGATATTAACCAGCGTCACATGGATCTTGAGTCGCCGATACGTGGAGCTCGCAAGCCGAGTCTTTATCATACTGCCTCGCAAAGCATGATTGACATTAGTGTCACTCGCCGTACTGAGCGGGAACTTTGCCATCTCCGATCCGGGGAGATTACTGGGACCTTCCTACCGTCCATTTCGGGCCATACTGTCGAAGCCCGAACAGAATCAGAAGAGAGCGATACAGAAGTGGTGGTCGGACGTCTGCTCCGCCGCACCTCTATGCCCAGTTTTCATCCCACTTCGGATCCCCCTCCGTATCCCACGTTCAATCCAAGGGAAAGTCGCGATATTCCGCCTGATGATGAGGAGCGACTGCCACCTTACAGCAATTCGCTATATCTCATCGCGATCATGCCTCGCAAGGTGGAATTCACTTCGCCTGGTGAGCAGGCCAAGGACCGCAAGTGGCGACGTGTGGTGTGTGAGTTAGAAGGGACTGCCTTTCGGGTGTACAAGTGTCCTCCTGGAGCCAGTGGTGCGGGCGTTTTGGGAGACTGGTGGGAAAAGCGCGTGGGTGTGGGTGATCTGGCTTCCCCTGACCCGCCCCGGACACGAAAAAAGGAAGAGCAGTTTGAACGGCCGGCGAAGCTAGGGATCGATGAGGTACCAGCACAGCCCGTGCCGTCAGGGCGGTCGACGCCTGTCCCTCCCGGGGGAGAGACCTGGCCAAGGACTGAGTCACAATCGTCGATTGGGCTGCATTCTACGACCACGCCTCGTGCCACGAAACGCATTTCAGGCGCAAGCTTCTTGTCGCCCTTTCGGAGTTCGAGCTCCACCCGGTCCGAAACGAACACTGCAGAGACCGTGTCGGTGGAGATCCATGAGAGCCATTCTTCGTTGGCACACGAATCGACTGGGCGATCGACACGAGCGACTCAGCAGCTGTCTCAGTCATCACAAGCGTGTTCGGCTGCACGCCTGACGCTTTTGCCCGTGGGGACGGGACGCGCGCAGTTGCGGAACGGGGAGATAGCAAAGCCGCCTCAGTCAGATCTGATACGCGCATATACGCTGCAACACGCTGAGAGTGGACTCGGGAATGATTACCTGAAGCGGAAGAACGTGATCCGGGTGCGGCTAGAGGGAGAGCAGTTCCTGCTGCAAGCACCGGATACACCTGCTGTGGTGGAGTGGATCGAGGTACGGGTCGTGTGGGTACCTTTGACGTTGACCTGACTAGGTTACAGGGGCTGCACGCGGGGACGAGCATTGCGTTAGATCTTGATCAGCGACCGATGCCAAGGGGACCGCTGTTTCCAAGGTTTGTTTCACTTGACTACAGACTCACATTCGCTCACTGTTTGGGCGCAGGCGGCGGCGGCGGCGAGCACGACGTGCGCAGGGGGAGGAGAGGACTTTATGATGTTTTTTATTTTATTCAACATAGACAAGTTTCCCACGATTTTTGCTGTACCATCGTCGCATCAAACGAGCTCCGTTATCTTGTGTCCTTAACCCTCATCGATTTTCCCCGTCAACCTTTTTCCTTCTTCCCTTCTGGCAGTCAACTAAAGCCATTCAAAATAATCCCATCTACCTACCAACTTTGCCAAAATTTGCCATAGCGAAAGCCGTAAAGGACCAACGTTATTGCGTGTCGCTACAACTCGTCCTTTTTTTTCCCTCCACAACAGTTCATTCACGCCAACATCTAAACTATACAATCACGGTTCCCCACTATGGCCGATTCTGCGACGGAGATCGATCTCGACTCGGTCATCGACCGGTTGTTGGAAGGTGGGTGGCGTGTGCTTCTAACTCGGTCGTCCTGCGGGTGCTGCGTAAGCTGGAAGGGGTTTGCCATCCTCGTTGGCAGCGTTTCGAGCATGGGTTTGGGCAAGGGCTTAGGGCATCGTGCGCTAGCAGAAGAGCGCCCCACCCAGCATGCGGCAGTGTTGCGATGCGTGTGGTGGAAAAAAAGCGCATGGACTGCAAGACACATTCCCCGCAGCGCTCGTGCACGCTTCTCTTTACTCTGCTCTCAAAACAGCACTGTTGATTGGTCTCCCCTTTTTTTGCCCATAGTGCGTGGAAACCGACCGGGCAAGCCGGTACAACTACAAGAATACGAAATCAAATATCTCTGCACGAAAGCACGCGAGATTTTCATAAACCAGCCCATTCTATTGGAACTAGAAGCACCCATCAAGATTTGTGGTTCGTCCTCACGATCACCCTGCACTCGTCTTGTATGACTCATTCCGCCGGCCCGACAGGTGACATCCACGGCCAATACTATGACCTCTTGCGACTGTTCGAATATGGGGGTTTCCCACCAGAAGCAAACTACCTCTTTCTCGGTGACTATGTCGATCGGGGTAAACAATCCCTTGAAACTATCTGTCTTCTCCTCGCATACAAGATCAAGTACCCTGAAAACTTTTTCATCCTCCGTGGAAACCACGAATGTGCAAGCATTAACCGAATTTACGGTTTTTATGACGAATGTGTGTCTCCCTTTTCCCCTTTACCCCAGGTACGGCCGGGGCTGAAAATAGAACCAAGGCAAACGGCGGTACAACATCAAACTATGGAAAACGTTTACTGATTGCTTTAATTGTCTACCCATCGCTGCCATCATCGATGAGAAGATATTCACCATGCATGGCGGATTGTCCCCCGATCTCCAATCAATGGAGCAAATACGAAGGGTCATGAGACCAACCGACGTTCCAGACACGGGTGCGTTGCCTCCTTGGTGTCGCCAGCAGGTATCTCATCCACCGTGCAGGACTACTTTGTGACCTTCTATGGTCAGACCCAGACAAAGACATTACTGGGTGGTCGGAAAACGATCGAGGCGTCTCGTTCACGTTTGGACCAGACGTTGTGTCAAGATTTTTACAGAAGCATGATATGGACCTCATTTGCAGAGCACATCAGGCACGTTTCTGCCACTCTTCGCTTTCCCATTCGGGTCACTAACATTGTGGCAGGTCGTGGAAGATGGTTATGAATTCTTTGCCAAGCGACATCTTGTTACCTTGTTCTCAGCACCAAATTACTGCGGCGAGTTTGACAATGCAGGTGCCATGATGAGTGTGGACGAGACGTTGTTGTGTTCTTTCCAAGTAAGTCGTCACGTGATCAGATAGCCTATTTCGTTAACGGCCGAGTCGCGGTCAGATTCTCAAACCCGCTGAGAAGAAAGCCAAGTACCCATATGGAGGCATGAACATGGGGCGACCAGTGACGCCACCTCGTAAACAGAAGAAGGGAAACAGCAAGACTGGTTAAGTCAGGTGGAGCTTTTCTTCATCTTTCTTCATCCAGTTTCATGTTTATTTTCTCTTCTTTAATTGTATTTCCACTCGGTTTATCCGGTCACGGCTGGCTATATCTTGCTAAAGGATGGCTTTTATTATGGAACGACGACGCTTGCACCAGCTACCAGAACAAGGTAATGGTGGGGCATGGGTTCAAGGCAAAAGGATGAGGTAAATGACCCATTTTGCCCGGCAAAGGAGAGCAATCACTGCATCACAATCCCTACCATATCTATTTCTTTCACTCGGACAACGAACCCCTCCGTAACAATCAGTCCTCTCGTTTATCACCCATTGACCGGATATCACGGGCGCTGGTTCTTTATGCTCTCCACGTACCTTGCATCGTGGGTTTCTGCTCACGTCGTTTATCCTTTTTTCCTTGTCGTTTCCTTGCGAGGCAATTCGATTCGCCTGACCCGTTCCTTTGCGTACCTATTTGTCTGTTTCCTCGTTGTGTTTTCTCACTCTGTTTTCCCCCACTCGTGTCACAATAGGTCATTGTCCATATACTACATTGACTTAATTTTTCTCGGTGATGTTTATACTTCTTTTCTTTTCTTTCCTTTTTGATGGGGTTTGCGCACGGGTGAGACTGATACAGTGACGCGACTCGGATTCAGATCAGCCGTTCGACGATGTGGTAGGCTACGTACATATCTGAGAATCAGTCGTCGATTCGACGATCAAGTTTGGGTGCCACATCTTACCACTAATTCCGCGGTGTACGCCCGAAAGCTCAATGCTGGATGCTATATGCCTATCGACGCTCATTCGCCGCGTCTGTGAAACTCGGAAGCCGCAAGAATAGAACGCTCATGTTATCAGGGGCCACTAATTCGAAATGCGTGAATGATGGTCACGACACGTGGGCGGATGCAGACATGTAGATTGAATGTGGCGTTCGTAGCCCCATCTGTCTCGCAGCTACGTCGCCCGAGGTCAGAAACGTTTCAAACGAGGGTCATGAGCGAATTTGGCCACAAGTAGGAATACACGATAACAAGAAGCCCAAGCAGGAAAAAAAAAAGGCCAAGGATCCAACACGCATCATGCGTTGCCTTCAAGCTTTCCGAAAACGTCGGGGACATCGTGTACCACGGCCTTGGGCATGATCTTGTTGATGGCGTCCTCGCCGTCGAACAGCGCCGCTGTCTCCTCTAGCGTACGATTCTGTGTCTCCACGACAGAGAACCAGAGATAGACAAACTCGCATGCGAGCCAGCAGACGTACACGAGCTGGTAGACGATCTAGGTCAGTCCTAGAACGATGAATGCGCGACGTACGTAGTACTTCCATCCCAGGGCGTCCAGGGCGATCGGATTCACGTACTGGTTGAAGATAAGGGCGACCGTGATAACGAAACCGAAGACGCTGAAGCCTTTGGCGCGGAGATTGTATGGCAAAATCTCGACCGTGTACGAGACGATGAGTGGCGTGAATGCGATGTCATATGCGGCATAGAAGAGGAAGATGAAGGCAATGACGGCATGTCCGGCCGCACGGGTTCCGTGCTGGGCATACTCGGAAAAGCAGATTGCTTGCGCAGTGTAGAACAGCGTCATGCCGCCGGCCGACGCCAGAAAGAGGAAACGACGACCCAGACGGTCGACCATGAAAGCGGCAGACATTGCCCAAGCCAAGTTCCAGATCTGTAATATACCATTGATAAGGAGTTTGGTGCCTGTAGCGGTAATACCGATCTGATCGAAGACCTTGTTCAAGTAAGAGGAAACAAGACCGTTTCCAGACCATTGCGAAAAAATGGCCAAGGCGACGATGATGCGCATGCGCTTGCGGTTTCCTGGGGTAGCAATGAGTGACTTCCAACCGACGTTTTCAGCGACTGTAATGTCGAATTCGAGGGCAGCCTTGATTTCTTGGAACTCGTATTGAACGAGAGGATCCGATCTAGGGTCAAACGTTTAGCCAAAATCGATTTTTTTGATGTTGACTTACACGTCGCCGTCAGCATGGTAATAGGCAAGGATATTCAATGCCTCATCCTCACGTCCCTTGCTCAACAGCCAACGAGGCGATTCTGGCGCAAATAAAATTAGGACGAGCTGCAAAATGGAAGGCAGTCCCTGGAGTAATGACGGCAAACGCCATGCCCATGTGCTGTTTATTTTGAAGGTGCCGTATGTCGTCCATGCAGCACTAAGAAAAATGGTGGTTAGGCAAATTACAGAGGAATGAGGTGAAATAGCATACACGATGCTACCTGAATACCAGAGGGAATTGTACAAGGACGTTAAAGGAGCCCGGTACGTAGGGTGCGAGATCTCGGTGACCAGCAATGGAGCGGTAGTTGCTATAAATATGACTCAACTGAGAGTGGGTATCTGGATATTTATGGAACTGACCTGCAAAAGTGAGGCCAAAGCCGATCAAAAAACGAGCACCAATGAACATGCCGACGGACTGAGAGGCGGTCTGAATGGCGGTGCCAATGCACATGATGGCCGCACCCAACCACACTGCGCGACGACGACCCATACCGTCTGACAAGTAAGGGACAAAAGGAAAGCCTGCCAGGCCACCAATTCCCTACACCGTTTTGTCAGTAAAATATATCAATAGCCATGTATGCGCACTTGTATGGCATTGAGGAGACCGAGCATTCCACCGGATGGGTTGTTGAAAGCAGACTCCCACTGATTAAGAGCCTGCAAGCCGTTCATCATGCTACCATCGTAGCCATTGGTGTACGAGGTGATGAGGCTATGGACGGTATTACAACATCAGACAATGTATATGCACGCAAGGTTGCGGACACACAGAAGGACGATCCACGCATGGAGGACAATGAGTCTGACCGAGGTGCGTCAGTGCAGGTAGCATTTCAACGAGAAGGTACTCACCGCCTGTTGTTGTACCACTTTCGTTGCGGGTCGACGAGATGCGCCAACGACGTGTCCTGGAGACCGACTGGAGTAGCACCGACACCCATGTTGTCTGCGAAAAGGCGAAAAAGATGGGCACGAGTGTGGATGTTTTATGTAAACGAGAAGTTGATGAGAAGCAATTATATCTCCCCAAATTGGGGTCTAGCGTTTCAAGTCGACGGGTTCGTCGTGTTGGAACCACTGTACATTGCACAGGACAACGTTGGACGAGTGTGCTGTCGATAGCCGATATCTAGTCTAGAGACAGACGAAACAGCGCGCCGCTCACCATCACTGCAAACGGAAAGTTTGGCTGCCGTGATCGTTGACTGCGAGAGTATATATCAGACACGGTTCAAACTGCAGTGTGCGACGAGACCACTCAGCTTTGCTTTGTGGTGTTGTCGAAGGGCAGTGTCAGCATGCGGAACCGATGATTAGTACGACCATACAAAATTCCTCCTCATCGACATCTTCTAAAGTTCTTTCACCTGAGGAGGATCGATACTGCCGTCACTGGAAGAGGATGACATGTCAACACACTGGACCAATGCCGTCGATGAGACACGCACATGCACCAGCACTGGCAGCACTTTGTCGTGCAGAATAAATGCAGGTACTATCGGAAGCATATGCATCGGGGAAGTGTCCGAAATTTATACGAGTTCTAGTTAAGTTCCGGGCAGAGCCTATGATAAGGTAAATACATATCTAGGAACCACGGCAAGCCTTGTCTGCGTTCGCAAAATGTGACGTCTTTTTGTGGGGTAGATCAATCGAGCGTCAATATACGCTGGATGCTATTAGGCGCTGTTTGCCAATGTTCTCGGTGGTGTGGTGTCTCGGGGCTACAACGCGTGGAGTTTATCATCATCTGTCTTTGCGGCCTACCCCGACGATGACCCGTTTGTCCCACCTCCGGAAATTTTTGGTGCGTCGTCATCGAATTTCGCCACAAGTATAGATAGAAATACACGTTTACAAACCGTCCACAAACCATCCACATCGATAACAAGAAGCCCAAACAAGCAAAGAAAAAAAAGGCCACAGATCCAGCGCGCATCCTGCGCCACCGGCAAGCTTTCCGAAAACGTCGGGGACATCGTGTACCACGGCCTTGGGTGTGATCTTGCTGATGGCGTCCTCACCGTCGAAAGAGCCGCCGTCTCCTCCAGCGTACGACTCTGTGTTTCCACGACAAAGAGCCAGAGATAGACAAACTCGCATGCGAGCCAGCAGACGTACACGAGCTGATAAACGATCCAGGTCAGTCCTAGAACGATGAATGCGCGACGTACGTAGTACTTCCATCCCATGGCGTCCAGGGCGATCGGGTTACGTACTGGTTGAAGATAAGGGCGACCAAGATCACAAAATTGAGATATTGAAGCCTTTGGCCCGGAGATTGTATGGCAAAATCTCGACTGTGTACGAGACAATGAGTGGCGTGAATGCAATGTCATATGCGGCATAGAAGAGGAAGATGAAGGCAATGACGGCATGCCCAGCCGCACGGGTTCCGTGCTGGGCATACTCGGAAAAGCAAATTGCTTGTGCAGTGTAGAACAGCGTCATGCCGCCGGTCGACACCAGAAAGAGGAAACGACGACCCAGACGGTCGACCATGAAGTGGTATACACCGCCCAGGCCAAGTTCCAGATCTGTAGTATACCATTGATAAGGAGTTTGGTGCCTGTAGCGGTGATACCGATCTGATCGAAGACCTTGTTCAAATAATAGGAAACGAGTCCGTTGCCAGACCATTGCGAAAAGAAGGCCAAGGCGATGATGATGCGCATGCGCATGCGGTTTCCTGGGCTAGCAATGAGTGACTTCCAACCAACGTTTCAGTAACTGTAATGTCGAATTTGAAGGCAGCCTTGATTTCCCAGAACTCATATTGAACGAGGATCCGATCTAGAGTCAAACCTTTAAGCAATTGATCACGTACACTTACACGTTGCCGTCAGCATGGTGATAGGCAAGGACGTTCAATGCCTCATCTTCACGTCCCTTGCTCAACAGCCAACGCGGCGATTCCGGCGCAAACAGAATTAGGACGAGCTGCAAAATGAGGCCCTGGAGTAATGACGGCAAACGCCATTGAGCTGTTTATCTTCGAGGTACCGTACGTTGTCCATGCGGCACTAAGACAAATGGTGGTCAGGCAAAGCTCAAAGGAATGACGTGAAATAGCACACATGATACTACCTGCATACCAAAGGGAAATGTACAAGGACGTCCAATACGTAGGATATGATATCTCGGTGACCAGCAATGGGGTGGCGTTTGCTATACATAAATGTCTCAACTGACGTGACTAAGTGGATATTTACGGAACTGACCTGAAAACGAGCGCCAACGAACATGCCGACGGATGGGGAGGCGGCCTGAATGACGATAGCAATGTACATGATGGCCGCACCCAACCACACTGCGCGACGACGACCCATACCGTCTGAAACGTAAGGGACAAAAGGTTAACCTGCCAGGCGACCAATTCCCTACATCATATAGTAAAACATATCGATAGCGTGCGTGCTTGTATGGCATTGAGGAGACCGAGATTTCCACCAGATAAGTTGTTGAAAGCAGACTCCCATTGATTAAGAGCCTGCAAGCCGTTCATCATGCTACCATCATAACCATTGATGGATGAGGTGACGAGGGTATAGATATATTACAACGTCAGACAAGGGACATGGCATGGAAGCTTGCGAACATAAGAACGATCCACGCATAAGCCTGTCACCGAGGTGCATCAGTGCCACAGGTGGGACCGTGCAACGAGAAGGTACCCACCGCCTGTTGTTGTACCACTTGTTGCAGGTCGACGAGATGGGCTAACAACGTGTCCTGGAGACCAACTGGAGTAGCACCGACACCCATGCAAGAAGGGCAAAGATGGGCGCAAGTGTGGACGCTTTATGCAAATGAGGCAAAAGCAATTGGACGCGCACGGGTAATACCGTAGCAGCATGTACAATGTACTACATACTCTGCTTGGACAGGCTAGGAACCGTGCAGCAGGCTCAATGTCAAGCCTGGTCTCCAACTCATTCGCGCCGTTATAATGTCTATTGCATTCACAAGTAACACGTTGTGGGGTAAAGTTATGCTTCATCGAGCATCTTCTGCACTGTCGAGAGCAGCGAAAAAGCAACGATACTTGATGGAAACGAAAGCAAAAAATCCATCACCATCACCGTCTGAGTCAGTAGCATCATCCAGCACATGCCACCTTTTTGTTCCCAAAAGTAGATCCGAGGGAATTCTACAGCCGTCTGAGCATATCGCTGGCCGAGGATGTTGACATGTCCCTGCTCCTCCTTCTATCCGAAACACCCCCCAAAGACGTATCGTGGTATGCCTGCCCATTGCCCTCCGCGTTGACCTTTCTCCGCCTCCCAAAGGGAACGACCCAGTTGCTGGCAAACGTCGCGAGCGTACTCGACGCCGTCGGCGGTGCTATAGGTCGGAGCTGCTGTGGCACCTGACCTGACCCTACACCAGCACCAGACGATCCCAAAGGTGACGCCCGCGCTACGTGGTACGACGACGTCCGCCGTCGGTTCAACAACTGCGACATCCCATCCGACAGCAACTCCGATTGCGATTGCGGTCCCCCAGGCATCGTCGGCTCACTCGAAAATGGCACGGTGGTCAGCATCGGATCCGTCAGAGCTGTCGTCGCCACCGCCTTCACCATAGCCGCAGAACTTGTCACCGTGGCCAGCGTGGGTGGTCGTGCAGATGATATTCGCGACGTTGTCGAGAGACGGGACGCACGGGAGACCGGGCGCAGCGGCGATAGCGTACGTGGCTGCGACGTACTGCTTGGAGTCGCCGGCCTTGGTGATGGACCCGGTAGCCCTTCGCGTGACAACGTGGAAGGCACTACTGCTGGTGGTGGTGATAGCTGAGGCTGAGGCTGAGGTTGTGCCGACGTAGAAGGGTCTGAGCTTGGAGGCGGTGGTGCAGGCGCCTCAACTTTGGGCGGCGTCGGCTCCTCAGATGGCTCGGGGGATGCTTGCGCGAGCAATCGGGAGAGCGATGAAGGTCCAGCCGAGGGCGTCGAGGCGGCCCGCGGCCGCGCAGGAAACAAATGCGAGGTAGGCGGTTGGGTGATGCTGATCGACTCTTCAACTTCGGCTCGAGGTGGGCCAGGAGGGATCGGCGGCCGTTCTGGCGTCGACTTGCGCTCGTCTTCTGGATCTGATATGGCCGAGACCTTTCTCGGATTGGGTTTTCGCTTGTTGATCTGGCTGGATTGTGTCCAGTCTTCTACCTCTAGCATGTAGTATTTGATGCCATCGCCCAGACCGTACGGATTGCTAGTAGGATCCTGTGGAAATAGAATGAGACGCAAGAAACGGTGCACGTGTTCTCTTTACCCTTTGATCAACCACTCGCTCGGTGATGGACGTAATCCGAGCGACAATCCATTCTCGTGTCTTCAACTGTTCTGCCAGATGTCCCGTCGCCAAAAGGAAATAATGAGGAAACGACACTGCACGTGGAATGTTGTGGAATCGTCATCGCCCACTGAACCTCGAAGCACTCACCATTAAACGCAGCCCAGGGTTTCGACACCGAATTACGGGTGGGTAGAAACAGCGCCAGATCCCCCTTGGCGAAATTCCGAAACGATATCTTGCCCTTGGACCGCTCCCTGTATTCCTTGCACTGCTTCTGCCATTTCCGAATGACTGTCCCCGTTTTGGCGACAGCATCCAAAAAGTGGTCATGATCATATGCCCGCAACAGCTCCAGCGCACTGACCAGATCAGAGGGATCGATCGGCGATGGCTCTTCTGCGATTACATCGTGACGCAATGGCAGAGGCGGGGAAAACGTAGACTCCAGCGGAGGATTGTTCTGGCTCTGTCCCTGTTTCACGTTTGGATGTGTGGTGTAAGCGCGCACCATCGACAACGCCTTGGAATGCGCATTGCGAAACGCGATCGCCACATCGAGCATCTGCGCCAACAGGCGTGAGCTGTTCTCCAAGTTTTGCTCCAGGTCCGAATGCGAAATCCGTCCGGTCTCCACGTCCTCGAGCAGTAGCCGCTCAGTGTGTCTCGCCTCGCGCAGCTCATGCTCAACCCGCTGTAGCTCCTCCCGCAAACTCATAGCGTCGGCATTCGTCATATCGACGTTGGCCTGCGCATCTTTTAGCTGTCGACTCGCGTCCTCGAGTTGTTCTCTCAGCTCCGAGAACTGGTGTTCCAACACGGCACGGTCCCCGTCCGCCTCGGCAATGTGATCGCGGAGCATCCGGTCATGCTCCGTCGCCTGCACTCTCAGCAACCGATCCCGCTCCATATCTGACTCCTTCAACATCCGATGCACCTCATCGTTCTCCGTCCTCGCCGTCCGTATCTGACTCTCCAGGTTTTCTCCGCGCGAGCGCGCCTCCTCGAGGTTTCTCAGCGTCACCGTCTGCTCTTCCAGCAATTGGTTCACCTTGACCGCATTCTTGGCTTCGAGGGCCGTAACCTCCTCCGCTTGTGCGCGCACCTGCGCAAGCTCCTGTCGAAATGCATCCGCCACCCTCGCTTGCTCCGTTGCATCCGCTAGCGCCTTGACACGCTCTCGCCGCTGCGCCTCCACGTCCTGTGCCAGCTCCTCATTCCTCCGTTCTAGAATGCGCCGCACGGACACCTCGCTCTCGATCTGCGCCTTGGCCTGGTGGAGGTCGCGTTCCAGCGCATCTGCTCGCTCACGCTCTGTTTGAGCAGCACGGTCTGCACTTTCAACGCCCTTGGTCAGTCGGAGTATATCTGCTTGCAATGTAGTTCGTTCCTGCTGCACGGCCTGTTCCAAACGTTTTTTTGCCTCTTCCGCGTCGCGTAGCTGTTCCGACAGTTCCTGGAAAGCAATCTCGTCCGCTTCTGTAACTACGAGAGCATAAGCAACTCCATCACAGTAAGGACGAAAATATAAACTTACGCTTCCTCCGAGACGCTGATAATCGAGACGCCGAAAGCACTACCAACGTCTGCGTGAGAAGACAACACAATGAAAGGAAGTGAACCTACGTGAACGCTCCGCTATACGATCAAAGCCCGCTTCGAGGTTATCCATTTTTTGTACAAATTTTTCGAGCGCAAATCGTGCCTCTTGCACAGAACTTAGCAACGCCGGGTCCGAGCTTGTTTGTGCGTATTCCTCCAAATCGTGTACTACCTGCAAAAACGCTGTCCCAGTAGGGTCGTCACCTCACTTTTATTTTGCACGCATCTAAACTTACTGTCGACGTCATCTCTCTCGAGGGAATACGGCGAGTCTTTGCCCCCCGAAGGCGAAAAATCAATGGTAGGTACGGGATCTTCCATGCTCCGCGTATCAAACGGTAGTTGACCATGCACCTCTCCACGGTATACCTGACGACGTTTTCGCTCATTGGCGCTGCAACGTATCGTCGACCAACACCGCTACAAACAAATACGATTACTCACGAAAGTTTTGCCATGACTTCGAGAATCGATTGCGCGCGTTGATAAAAGAATCGTGCTGTCAGACGGTGAGCGATAGTACAGTCCAGATCACATGACCCTCACCAAATTCCTTTCGACGTACGATCTCAATCACTGTAGAACCATAACAGTACAGCATGTTATGCAGACGCTGGATATGTGAAAAGTTGTTCTTTGTACGAAACTTGCTCTGTAACTGGGAGAGGGCAGTGGGAAGAGATACGAGATCGGCATTAAGGGTGCTGATGTGACGCAACAATCCGATGCATTGCTCGGTGAAGTCGTTCTGGTAGATCATTAGCCCAGTCGACGATTCTTACCGGCGGACGATCCCAACGGACCTTGGCGCGTGTCATCACCTCCACTTCATGCCTGAGAACGCCATCGAGCTGTTTCAACTCTGCCATAGAAGGTAAGCGCATATCATATAAACTGCCCCATCACGTTACCTTGCACGAGTGCCTCGTGGTTCGTCGCTGGACTCTCCAGTGCAGCCGAAATTTCTGATACCTTGTCCAGAGCATCATGAAATCGCCTCCCCGAAGCCTCCGCATCCTCGATAATCCTAGTACGATGTCAACTGTGTATGCAGCACGACATCGCAATGCAACCTCACTTTATGTTTGCCACCGTCGACCGGACCACATCCGCGCCCTCCGTCATCCTCATCACTGCCATTTCAGCTTCTGAAAATTGCGTCCGCAGTTCATCTGTGCAAAGGATTGAGTCTCTGGTCTAGTCTTGGTCACTCCCCGGTCTCACTCACTATGTATACGTCCACATCCCTCCGCCACGATCTTCATGCGTTCCCTAGAGACATATGTACCAAGCGTACGAGGTCTCTCCCCGCCCTCGATCGCCTTCCGCATCGTCGGAGACATGAACTCGACATGCACTTCAACCCGATTGATGATCTCCAGGTCGGCGTCGACCGCAGCGAGCAGCGCCGTCTGGCGCGCAAGATCCCGAGAGGCCGTGGCCGCAATGCCGTCAAACACATCCGTGATGTCGAGCGTGTTGAGGTCGAGGGTGCCACACGCGATGCGCACCGCTTCGTGCTGTCGGTGGAGCGTCGCGAGGGTGTGCGTGATATACTCGAGGTATACGTGTGCACTGCGGAGGTACTGGGCGGCGAGGTGGGAAGGTTTGTACGGCGGCGTCGCAGAGAGCACTTCTGCGCAGCGTCGTGCGCACGGTCAGCGAGGCATATGATAGAGGGGCAATCAGGGAACAATACGCACCCTCTATAGGAAGTTGCAATGGTGGCTCGACACGCAGTTCCTTCAGTACCTCTGTGAACTCGATGTCGAGATAATGTTTGTTGAATACATAGATGGTCTTTTCGCTGTGTGTGAGCGCGAAGGGGCTGGGAACGCATGGCAGGCTGTGCGCACCTGGTCCTGGGCACCAACGAGTTCGCGGACGTTATCGGTCCGTAAGCGGGTCCCATCCGAGAGGTATGCTAGTATATCATCTTGATCCACGCCAATCTCCTGGTGTAGGAAGTACTCGAGACTACCTTTCCTATGGCCAAGGAGTCAAATGGGTTGCTCAGAACGGACGTGGAGTCCCACCTCTCGATGTCCCGCAAGGTAGCACTGACCTGGCAGCACTGTTCAACGGTCGGTATGTTCGGGTACGCAAAACTCACTTGAAAACATTCGCCGTTCTCAGCACGACATATCTGGATCATAGTAGTTAGTGCAAAGTCAAGAACATCCAAAAGTCAAGACGCAGGGAAACGCGACGTAAGGATACAAAAATGGCTATATAGCCCCTAACTAACTTACAAGCACACTTGTTATCTCAAACAAATTTTAATCACCTAGTGAAACACTCGAGTCGGAGTGACTCGACTCGGTCTCATCATCGTCCTCCCCCTCCTCAAACGAAACACACCAAAATACATTGCCTATAGGATCCCCATCCTCTTCACTTATAGACGCCTTCTTTCGTTGACAACAGATAAACCTGACTGGATGTTTGTCCCAGTACCTGATGAGATCGAAAGAGATGCCCCCCGGAAGCCGCAGCGCCAACGTCGGGCTGAATTCGAGGTATCCATAACAAAAATCCGTCATCACGAGATCCTGCGTTCACCCACCATCAGTTTGTTCCTTGCCCATGCACCCAAAGCACACACCTGTGGACCCAGAACGACCTCTTGACGACGTTGCGCGCTGCTGAAGAATGACCTGCGTTCGCTAGCGGTCCGAAAATCCATGTCGTGCTTAGTTCCTTTCCACCGCAAGTGGGCTTTCTCAAGGGACCTCTTGAGCCTATTATTGACGTTGTCTCGCAAAGACAGCTTTGAAGAGTTGTGTGATGTATCCGAACTTGAGGACCACGATGTGGAGAACGAGGTGCGAGAGGGCGAAAGAGGCGTCGCAAAACATGATCGAGGTTGGCTGATAGCACACGCCGAGGTAGTCCACAGTTGGGATGTGTCGTCAGATATCGAGATAAGGGGGGGAAACGGGGGAAAATCTGACAGGGGTAGTCCCTCTAACTCATAGATGCGTTCGTGGGCAAAATGGGGCATCGTTGCTATTAAGGGCGAAAGTGCCCACGGCTTGTTAGAAGTAAGATTGTGCTCTAATGTAGGGTCAATGAATCTGTTTTTTGATGAATATCATTCAAATTGAGTAAAACTGAAATAGACATACTGCATGAATTTGAGAGCAGCGCCAGAGCCCCAGGGGAGCTTCAATCGTTTCTCAAAGATATTGCCAAATAAAATATCGTTGGTCGAATGGGATTGTAAGAACCGGCCTACACAAATACGTCAGGAGAAGATGAGCGGTATGATCCCGGCACATGCCTTGAACCTGAATGCTCCAAGTAATCCCTTTTCTATCCTCTCTCTCGAAATATTCGCTCGTCAAGCGTCTTCCTTTCGGATCGATAAAATTCTTGACGTAAATCGAAATTCTCCCCTCGAAACACTCAGAGGTAATTGTATAGGCTAGCCCCGTATTGACGATATCAGTTATGGGTACTAGATTCTCGGGAGTGGGACCAGCAAGAACACGCAGACGAGGCATGGCGATGCAACCGTGATTGCAAAACAAGACGAATAAAAGTTATTGACGGGGTGTTCAAAAACGGTGTTGAGAGACGACCCTTGTTTGGAAGATCGACGGGACCCGCTCGTCGATTTTGAGGAGGCTGCACAAAGGCAGTGAGCGTTCGTCCTTAGCCAGCTCCAATGGTTACGTAGTAATTTCCTACCCCTTTTGGGCAATTTAATAACAATGACACCAGCGACGGCGGCATTGACGGTTGGCGGCGGGTCGGGGGGTAGCAGGGACGAGGACGAGGACGAGTCGGACAAGACTGATGATGGTTTAATGTTTCAATGCCCATCATTCTATTGTTTGAAAAGTCCCCCGGAACCCCAGGGCCGCCTAATTCGGACGTTCTGTGGTAAAGAGTGAACAACAATAGCGTACGTGTAGTTAGATCTTAAGTGATAAAGAAAACCGAGGGTGAAAAGCATCAGCTTTTGAGAAAAACATCAATCCTTCTCGCAGATCCTTCCGAATCAAACTCTGGCATCAATGGCCCACCCTAGTCCAGGCCTGAATTGCCATCAAACACACAGCATCCCTGCGAACACTACCAAACCGACCAATGCCACCAGCGGGCTCATCCTTGATACGCTCGCATTCGCCCACGCCGAGCCTGTTTTCGATGCCTGTGTCTGAATCTCGGCGTACGCCGTTCCGCACACCTTGTTCAGCGTTTGCACGGCAGCGTTGTATGTTTGCGAAAGTCCCTCCAAAGCCGAACCATTGACACCATTCAATGCGGAGGCATAGGACTCCACCAGTGCCGTCGTGCACCTGTTACATGCACTCTTCGTAATGTTGGGTCCGAGCGGTTGTCCGAGTGGCAATTGGTAAAAGTAAAAGTTTGATGGATCGGGATTCGCAACAGCTTCCACGTAGCAGTACGAATTTGTCGACGAATTTACTGTGCAGCTGGCGTTACGCATCATGTCGTACGCGTGCAAAGCTACAATGCAGCATAAGAAATATACAAATAATGGGTCAGAAAACATGATAGACTTTTGATCAATGTGATAGTCACCGTCGAGAGTCAACATGGCTGTCTCGACCTGATTTGCAAGGTCCGTTTCGCAAGACGATTGCAGTGATGTTGCAAACCCAGACATGTTGGCGTCACACTGCCCTTGTGAAGGACCCGTGTTACAGGTGGCCCATACATATGTATTCATCAAGGTGGTGTTATCTTGAGCCTGCCAGTTTCCAAAAAGTTGATTCACATCTCCTCTGAGATACGGCGAAAGCAGTAATCACCTGAGAAAATGCATACGAGGTCTTGCTCAGCAGGGAAAACGGTCGGCAGGAACGAAACGCATCCGTCTGTGTCATATTTAAGAAGAAGTCGTAGCAAGAATTGGTCGAAAAATTGGTGGAGAGTGTCTGGTCAAAAGCTTGAGGGAATGGCGTGGGTAGCGGTGGGTTTACGGGAACCGGTGGGACGGAAATGGTGGCATAACGCGCTCCAAGATGCTTCAAGGTTGGTTGTTTGAGCAAATGATTGCTCGCGGCGACGTGAGGCTCGTGGAGTGACCAATCAGCCACTTTTGACCATTCGTGATTGCTGTCCACTAAAAGTAGGTCAACGAAAGCAGGGTGCGCCCAAAAATGCGTGGATACAGCAAGGAGAGTGAGACCGAGAGGGACAAGGACAATGGTCCATCCAATCGAGCTGCGGAGCCTTTGTTTTGGGAATGGGATATGGGTATCTTCTGTAGGGCGGTTCATTGTTTGAGCCACTTCAGAAGGATCGACTGCTCGTCGTATGGCGGGAAGCGGTGAGGGCGGAGGGGTAAACATGACCGTAGAGCGATGGCTCTTAAAAAGAGCGTGGTGAAAATGAGTGGATTGCAGGCGTTCAAGCCTGTGCCTTGGGTATAGCTGTCACCGATAGGCAGATCGGGAGGACTACTCGAAAGTGGATCAGCAACAGACGGATACGAATGTCGTGGAATACCCCACCTGGCTTTTAGGAAAACGGGGTGCGCGTCAGAAAGTGTTCTGTGCCTTTAGCCTGGGTATATCCCCATCATTGTGTCAATGGGCTATTTCCCGAGACACTGGCTTTATCTCCGCGAAATTGGCACCAGTGAACACTACTCAAAGTTGCAGCCGACCGGCAAGGTGTGCCTCGTGTTTTTAAAATTGGCCAAGCTGGCCCATCCGCAAAACCAGCTGAAATGAAATAAGCGTTCAGCAAGTCCTCTGCGACTTACGTTCCCAGCGAGCAAGCTGATTGGTCAAGACCGTTGACTTGCCATAAGACCTGAATGTGTAAGGAAATTGATATACCCAAAAAGGGATTCAAACCGAGCTATACCAAATATAAAAACCGAAACGGTTTTTGAACTGTCGGTTAGGAATGCGAATGTGGATTCAGCATCAGTGGGGCTGGCACAAGATTATATACAAGGAGCCAAACAAACCATATATTTTACATGTTGATGTGGTTTCCAGGCAGATAGACCTGATATAAATGTTTGTGTCCACTGATCAGTGATTGCAGTTGACCCGAAGTAGGAAAGACTTTCATTACGTGCAACATTATGTAAGTAATCCAGGGATACGGTATATCCGATGCTGCACAAAAAGTTGGAGGTCACAAAACTGAAACTTCGTCGTGTTCGGACAGAACTTGTTCACATTGCACAATTGACGACACGCACTGGTAACCCATAGTCTGGAAACCCAGGTGTAATCGAGCCTATCTCGCATTCTACATAGCCGCTCGGAGGTACTACCAGCACAATGCCTA
>JBBPNZ010000341.1:0-22720 GCA_038091195.1 Phylloporus rhodoxanthus | reverse complement strand
TCACCTGTTTCAAGTGCAGCAAGAGGGGCCATTATGCCAAGGACTGCCCAAATGAGGATGCTAGTCTCACTTATGAGGAACCTGATGGTGTATGGTAATCTTTGGACTTTCAGGGGGTGCCTTTTTTTAAAATTTCTTTTGTTCACTTGGACTTGCTCATGATTCAGGGGGTGTGTTGAAGTAGAATCGCTCGCTACCACAAGCTTACCTAATGCTATACAGTTCTGTAGTTGTAGCCTTTTGTTCATACAATACTCTGTCCGCTATTGCGAATAACACCACCGTTTTGCCCCACCTCATGCACACGTTGCATTTCTGGCTCCTGACTTTTCAACAGATTTCTCCAACCCAATGAACATGACTGGTTTGATTGTTTCACAACACTAACCATAGATTTGCCTCCCTGCGGACATATGCTGAGCACTGACCATGCAAGAATTCATGTTTATCCCTTTTGCCCGAATGGTCCTCAGAAACCGGCCACTCCAGCAAGGTTTGACACAGTCCTGGTTCAGGAGGACATGAATATAGGGCATCATGGTGGCTTTCACGGTATGTGCTCTAGCCAATTCAGGATGAACACTAAAGACCTTATTCCAGGTCTGTGAGTGGCCCAGGTTTGGTCATCTTCAGATTGCCACCTCATCTAGGCAATTATCCAACACCGCTGGCCTATATTCACTGGTTCAAGCCACTCAACCAAATGGATAGCATGGTCGAAATGTTTCGCATCAGCCATTCAACTCATCATCATCGTCCACATGCTGCCATTATCCCTATGGATCAGCTGATTCAAGTCTATCATCTAATACCCAAGTTCCCAAGTGGCATTATCTATCCTCACTGGATTCAGGGCCATTTGCTAGTGGAGGCCAGCACATTCTATCTTAATTGATACATTGACTTCCAACTATTTGAGCTCTACAGGGAACACTCTGATAACTGAGCACGATGGCTTAATGATCTCGAAAGGTAAGTCTAGATCAAAAGATCTGACATTGTGCATTACTCATACATGTGTAGGATGCTCAGGCTTGTGTAGAGTGGTTTGCCACGCAAGGTATCGGGTAATCCATGGGGGAGGGGGTGGGTGGGCGGGTGGGCAGTAAGCAAGTAACTTGCCTTCATCAGTAACTTTACAATGTTCTTTATTTGGCTTTATGTGTCTTATTTGGCTTAGCTGACTATTACAACATCTCAAACTTGTTCAAAAACCCATTCTCAAGCTTCCTTTGTGTTCAAATGTAGTGTAGTCAATGTTTTTAATGTTATGGAACAATGGTTGATAATGTTGTATATGATATGTAGTTTGACAAGCTGAATAAGACATATAAAGCCAGATAAAGCACAGTGTAATTTTACTGATGTTCTATGAGTGTTACTAACACTCCTATAGTTAATCCCCTAATAGGAGACCCACACAGATCATAGAGCAGGGGTGCAGGAACATGGCAGAAGCGTCATCAGTACTACCAGCACTGCCACAGGATTTTGATACATCTATGTAGTCTATGTATTGTTGGCCAAGCAGTGAAGTCCTACATGCGATACATATCCAGGGAGTGCGAACGTAAGGTATACCTGACGGCTAGGTAGCACTACATTAAGCTACTGGCACAACTTACGCAGGTCGCTTACTACTGTGTGAGAATAGGGTTTCTTGATGTTCATGAGACCCTGCTCTCAGAAATTCCAGTAACCCGCACAAGCGCTAGTGCAAGTTGTTTATCCTGAGTCCGGACAAATGTCACAAAGAGATCTCCAACCAATACTTTGTCACCTTGGAGAGTATTTGCTGTGCTTGACAAAATCACAACCTTGTGGACATGGGTGTACCCATGCACTCGTGTGAGATGGTCAAAAGACTTGGGAGTGAAGTCGGGTGAAATGATGATCCGGCAGATGCTCTGTTTATGGATCCAATGCTTTTCACACCAGAGATAGTCAGTGGAGTGAATGCCTGGACCAGTGGGTGGACAGGAAGGGATGTCATCATGTAGGTTCTCCTCTGGGTTATCTGATGGAGGGTCTTGTAGCTCCTCAATTATCGCTTCCTCGAAAGTGAGTGGTGGTTCTTCTTTGTCTTTGATTTGTACTGTGGATGTCATTGCCTCCAAGACCAATGTTTCATTCATGGGAAAAGGACCAAGCTCAGTGTTGGGATGAACATCAGGTGCCAACTCAACTTCTTCGACTTCTGCATCCTCGATGCTTGGATACCTCCCTTGACCAAAGACAGAAAGTAAATCAATATCTGATCCTTGATGAAAAAGGTTCTGAAAGTCGTATGTTGCAGCTGGTAGCTTTGTCTGCTTTAGGATGGAAATGGCTTCATCACGACCTTTTCACCAACAGCTAGGAAGGTCGCAATGTCCTGTAGTGATATCTCCAGCCCACGAAGAGTGAGTGATATGGTCAACACTCTCAGACTGCTTGAAATTCAACTGGCGATGACCATGATGTAGATCTGGGTTACGGGAGTGGATAGAACTTATGTCCTGAGCAGATCCCAGCCAGTCAATGACTTGCTGGTAGTTGAATGCACTGTTGTGAGCACCACACATGCA
Organism: Phylloporus rhodoxanthus; assembly: GCA_038091195.1. Classification (NCBI taxonomy): domain Eukaryota; kingdom Fungi; phylum Basidiomycota; class Agaricomycetes; order Boletales; family Boletaceae; genus Phylloporus; species Phylloporus rhodoxanthus. The sequence goes on along the minus strand of JBBPNZ010000341.1, from coordinate 20,153 downwards.
TAGAAATGCAAAGAGAAGCTTGAGAGAATCGTCACCAAGCTCAACAAGTGCAAAGACTGTCTATATGGTCTATTAAAAATATTTCTAGATCTGTTACAATAACCCTTACCTGTGGGTCGAGGAGTTGTTGCTTAGCGATGTTGAAAACTGCAGTCTTGATCATAGATTGAATGTCATAATAAAGTTGGTTTGGTATGAAGCGTCGTTGTTGATTGTGGTAATATGCAAAGAGGAGGTGAGCAAGTTGGCTAAGTGATGTGATTTGGTCCGAAAGTGAAAGTGAAATATTGATATATGGCTCTAAAAGACTTCCAACAATATGTCCAAGGAGAGAAAGTGTGCAAAAGTCAGAGACAATGCCTGCATTAGGTCTGGACCCCAAAGGTGTGAATGATGGTTGTCTCGGATCAATATAACCAAGATTCTTGATAGCGCTGAGGAGTTCAACTGCATGAGGAACATCTTGGGGATCATTAGGATATAGCAGGCACTGGACAGTATTCTCATCAAACCCTTCAAGCCAGACTAGATAATGTTCAAGCAAGAACATATTAATGGACTGTGTGTTGATGTAGATACCTGAACGTGATCTGATAGCTGTGCTAAACCCTATGAAATCATTAGGTAGATGGTGCTGTGTTGTACTAGAGAAAGACTGACTCTTAAGGTTATGCTTGAAATTAGGATCAAGTGTGATCAAGTGCAGTCCTGTCTTCATGTTGAGTCCAGGGAGGTTTGAGAGTATTCCAAAGATTGGATCCAAAATGGGGACAGGAGTGGCTATGAAGAGTTTGTGTCCAGTCTTGCAATGAGTTCCATTACCATCTGTAGCTAGAGACCACAATGGTCCAATTGCAGATTCAGCTCCAGACATCATGTACGTTTCAATTACAGTTTTGAATACATATTCCATATCAGATGTGGTCTCATGCTTGCAGGTAGGAGCAGCAAGAATTGGAAAGATTCCATCCCGACCAAAGAAGTAGATAGCGACAACGCTGACTTCCTTGGCCAAATGGACCTGACCATCATGTAGGGCTTCGACAATGTTTAGGGCTGACTGATATGTGCGAAGCGTACAGTCTACATGATGAGCATGCAACTAGCAAAGTCCACCAATGGCATTGACATCTGTGAAATACACTGCAGTTTCTTCAAGAGCAGTTTCATCAATCATAAGGCTAGCTCCATGTCAAGGAGAATTAGGATTATGGTGGTTAACAAGAAGAGTCTTGAGGTTTTGTGCAATAGAGGAAGAAGTTATGTGACCAATGGTTGGAGTAACCTTGAGAAAGGAGAAGTGATTGCAAAGAGTACAAAAAGAAGGGATAGGGAACTGTTGAGTTAACACATAGAGCAGGCTTCAACCACCAAGACAATAGATGAGAAGGGCAATGTCCAATGACTCTTGTTGATGACCACGAGGGCAATAGTCATGCTCAATGGCAGCCTCTAAGTGGCAAAGAATTGCTTAAACACTTGCTCCATTCTTGAGAGCAGTATGGAGAAGTTGGCGTAGGTATGGAACATCGCACTGAGAGAGAGCCATGATGAGGCTTGAGTGATTGCTCAGCATAGACACCAGGTACACAATCTTCCATTGGTGGTTTAAACTCTGGAGTATGAATCAGTTAGATTTGAATGAAACATGAAAATGAGTGTACCTGTAATTTGAGTTCATTGCATTGTCCATTAAGTTACTTGATGACCTCAAGATGCTGGACTAGTGTGAGGAGGTTGTGATGGGTATAGACACTAAATTCACAAGCATTCTGAGCAATGTTGAGAGCCTTGGAGAGGAGAGATCTACAAGCATCACAACGAGACTGCTCTAGAGTGTACTCGGTGGGGCAATTAAATGAGCGAGCATAAAGTACACCCTTCACAAGCTCTATATCAAAAGGGAGTCTGTCTGGACCTTCTTGGGTTCATAGCCAGGGAAAACAGGCCATGGCTGGAATGCCTGGAATATCTGGCCAGAGGTCAAGGATGGCAAGGCCATGACAGGTAGATGGAAGATGTTCTAGAGGTTGAGTTGAAGTATTGCTATGGGGTTTCTATGAGAAACAAAAATCATGAGAATGCTAAGCTTACGTGTGGGTAATGGCTGGAGTACATGCAGCAGACCGAAGTGTGCCTGGCTTCTTGGAGTTTGCTACACAATGCTGCCCATGTGCATGACTGACAAGGGTAGAAAAATGGCCTGCACTATTAAGCAGGTTATGAGTGATGATGCTGGTCTTTATCCAATATCCAGCTGGACATTGGAGCTCCCAGCACCCTGTTTCACCTGCTCAACATGACAGCTCGCCATGTTTATATAGTTTCAGGTATGCTTCAGCAGTTCGTGCTTGGATAAGATCAATCTTCTCACTATTCATAAGTGGGCATGGTCTAGGAAGTGTTGGAACCAAAGGTCTATATGGAGTAGGTGCCCAGAGAGGAGGAGCATGGGGAAGCCACATATATGCAGGATTATGGCTATATAAACATGATTGGATGTCTTCAGCATGACTAAAAGTCTCATATGGATATAGGGTGGGCAATGTATGTGTAATGTTTGATGTGTACTCAAAGTTGTGGTTGTCATCAAAGTCGTAATGAATGCCAATTAACCTGTCTATCAAATCTTGTGTTCAAGGAGCAGTTGATTGAACCTGGGTATAATCATCATGGGCTTGGTTATGCAAATTGAAAGGCTGTGAATCATGGTAAAAGGCAGAATGATCATTCTGCATCTTGATCAAGGGCAGAGGAACAAAGGATGGTGTGGTTTGAAAGAGAGGTGGTGTGCAATAAGTGCACAGTATGCTGCTCGAGGTACTGGTCTGTCATATCACACTTGCAACATGATCAAGATCAATTTCTAAATGTGGTAAGGATGCTTCAGGATGTTTGTGAGGTCTATAGCATACGTATTTAACTGAAGGTATATAAATTTAACTAGCTAAGGCAAAGGTACTCATATATTTAGATTACTTTTGATATAACTCCAGGAGAATTCAATGGGACATTGGTCTGTTATGCAAGCTTTCAGTAAAAGGGCTGCATTTTTGTCAAAATGGCTGAACCCCACCACCCTCTTACTATTTTCGGATAATGCAAAAGGGGACCTCATGTTCAGCTTTCACTGAACACATGCCTTTTGGCTTCACTCCTCTCCTTGTCTGCTTTCTTCCATGTGCTCTGCCAGACTTGTTCAACATCTTGGCCACCACCTCCTGTTACGCTTTTTCCTTCCTATCCTTGTTTGCTTCTTGCTTGGGGGACTACTAGCCACTTTCTTCACTCTCTTTTGGCTTTTCGTACATTGACTCATCTTTTTTACTCTCTTCGTGCTTTAGCTCATCCGCTTTACGTTCTTATCCGATCCAACTCGGATATGTCACCTCTTTGATGATCACATTCCGCAGTCCAACCTGTGTCTCACCTTGATCGTCACATTCTGTAGCTTGATCCCTTTTATGATACTTTGACACCAACTCTTCCCCTTCACTTTCTATTTCTGGGAAGTGTCTCTTTCCTCCTTTGTCTTCCCTTGGTCCGTGCATACACTTTGCTTAGTATAAGTACTTGCTCATCCAGCATGTATTCCCTAGTCTTGATCTACACAATACTAGTGTACTTTCAAGTCCCAGCCTTGCGACTCTAAGTCAAACCCCTAAGCCCTCATCTCGCACAAGGAAATCCCTTGTCTGATCTTCGTCCTCCATCATCTTCGTATCATTACAGGAAACCCCTGAATGACCCTCGTCCTCCTCTGTCCCTTCTGTCTCTTGAGTTGGTCTCTTCGTGAGAATCACTCGAGTCAGTAAGTCTTAGGAGTTAGCCAATTGTGTATGCTACGCGTAACAAAAGATCAAGACTGTCCTTGGTCTCACCTTTTATGGTGTAGGACCCACCCGTTACCATCACGAGTCGATCATCTAGATTCGGGCTCCATCGCGACCACCACGACACTGACAGCGATATCGAAATTGACGCTCCTGAAGAACAACCTTCTCAACAGATTGTCCGGAGCCACCGTTCCCACAGACCACAAGCCACGTATCCTAGCATTACTCAAAGAACTGCTATCCAAGCTCATTCCTCGACGCCACCACCAGCAAACCCACAGCCCACTACCACTGCCCCGACACAGCCTCCTGCTCAAATGTCCTCCCACACCTCTGAACTCAAAGCGGCTCTCCCCGCTGACTTCTCTGGAGAACCTACCGACGCCTCCAGATGGATCAAGGCCATGAAAGCCTACTTCGCCCTCAACGACATGATATACCTCACTGACAACGACAAGATCATGACCACCCTGAACAAAATGTCGAAGGGAAGAGGCGCCTCTTTTGCCGAAATGTGGTATGACAAGATGGCTGACATTACCATCACCACCAGAAAGACCTTCACCAATTTCACTGAGAACTTCGAAACTACCTTTTACCCCTTCAATATGAAGGCCACCACTCGCCTAGAATTGTCTAAACTCATCCAGAAATCCTCCCGCCTCTCAAATGGAACCACCAATGATGGTTTCCAACAGTATATTACCAACTTCCAGAACCTTTCATACAAAGCAGGAATCACTGACAACATCACTCTTATCGACCAGTTTTCTCTTGGTCTCGACCAGTGTATCACCACCATGATCCTCTCCATGGCAGCCATCCCCACCACCATTGCCAAATGGATCGACCAGGCCAAGGTCTTCCATGCGCAGAAGATGCGCATCCTTGCCCTTCGAGGAGGACGTGCCCCTCCAACTTCTACTCCTTGCCCTGCCAGAGACCCTAATGCCATGGACATAGACACCATCTCTGTCGCCAAGCTAACCCCCACTGAACACGCCAAATGTTTCCGAGAAAACCTTTGCTTCCGCTGCCGCCTCTCTGGCCACAATGCCCAGAATTGTTGAAAGTTCCCCAGAACTTCCACCGCCTCCAGATGCCCACAAAACATTTGCTCAGCCGAAACCTCTCCCCCCGAATCATCGACCCCATGACCCACCTCTTCTATTGCTGCTATTGCCACTGCTAATCCTCTTAACGAATACGTCAACTCACTGAAAGTTTCAGGTAAAGGAGAAAAGGAGATCCTCTCTGTTTTAAAGATGTGTTATGAAGAACCTGCCGACGAGGCCATCTCCGTTCCCCCTGAACGAATTCAAGCCGCAAAGGATTTTTGAGAAGGGAAGCTGTTTTGATGTCTTCTTCCCTTAAGATCGACAATGTACTCGTAGCATGAAATGACAATAGAACCATGTGCCTCCCCATTCTGCTACATGGCCTGACAAAAACTGTCGACACCAATGCCCTCATCGACTCCGGAGCAACCAGAAATTTCCTTGATCCTCGACTCCTCCCTCTAGGAGATTTCAGGATATCCCGTCTTACACAACCCCTTATCGCCTACAATGTCAATGGAACGACAAACTCCAAAGGATCGATCCTTTGGAAAGCCACCATCAAGATCTCTGTCTCTGACTTCTCTGATACCGTCTCCTTTCTAGTACTTTATCTCCAACAACCCCATGTCATACTAGGCCTACCCTGGCTCCAGAAATGGAACCCAGCCATTGATTGGAAAGATTTCACTCTCGATTTCCACTCTCTTCCCCAGTTAACCAACACCCTCTTCTATGATACTCTACCCTTCCCTGACCCCAATCTGGACATTGCCACCGCATTTTCTTCTTGATACCTTCTTGAGGTTGAGAGGCCTCTTCGTGAGTGCCCTCCCTCAAAAGGATCTCATGAAGAAAATATCGCCAAGATCACTATCTCCACTGAAATCGCACAAACCGAAAAACCTAAAGAAATCCCTGTCCCTGAATTCTGTTCTGACTTTGCCGACGTCTTCACCGAAGCCACCCACAACCAACTTCCCTCTCATCGCCTTTTCAATCACACTATTGATCTTAAGAATACCTTCGTCCCAAAGATCGCCAAAGTCTACCCGTTCAACCCCACGGAAAAGGAGACCTGCTGAGCATTTATCGAGGAACATTTGAAGACTGGTTGCATCGTCCTTTTGAAATCACCACAAGCCACACCATTCTTCTTTGTCCCAAAGAAAGATGGAACCCTTCGCCCCTGTCAGGACTACCGCTACCTCAATAGTCATACCGTCCGGAACGCCTACCCTCTACCCCTTATCACTGAGCTCATTGACAACATGAAAGATGCAAATTTCTTCACCAAGTTTGACATCCAATGGGGGTATAACAACATTTGTATTAAGGAAGAAGACCAATGGAAAGCCACCTTCATCACCCCTCTTGGACTTTTTGAACCCACAGTCATGTTCTTCGGCTTCTGCAATGCGCCTGCCACATTCCAAGCCTTTATGAACCACATCTTCGCCGACATGATCCTGGAATGATGGTTGAAAATATACATGGACGATCTAGGCATTCATACTCACGGGACCATCGAGCTCCACTACAAATGAACTCGTCGTGTCCTCCTCCGTCTTCGAAAACATGGTCTTTCTCTCAAGATCTCCAAATGTTCCTTCAACACTCCTACCATGGAATACCTCGGCATGATCATAGGTCAGGGACTTGTTCGAATGGACCCCAAGAAACTCTCTGCCATCGCCGAATAGAAACCTCCCACTTTAGTCAAGGGCGTACGATCTTTCCTTGGATTTGCCAACTTCTACAGAAAATTCATCCCCAATTACTCTGACATCATCTCCCTCCTCACATTCCTCACTCGGAAAGACGAACCATGGACCTGGTCCCCCCTACAACAGAAATCCTTCAACCACCTTAAAAAGATTTTCTGCTCTGCCCCCGTCCTTGCCATCCCTGACGTCTCGAAGCCGTTTTCTATCATGACTGATGCCTCTCTCCTCACCTCTGGTGCTGTCCTTATGCAACACGACCTCAACCACGATCTTCGCCCAGTTGCTTACTTCTCTAAGACATTCTCTCTAGCTGAACGCAACTATGACATCTATGATCACAAACTTCTCGCTGTAATCCTCGCCCTTGACGAATGGAAGCAGTACCTCCATGGCACTACTCTTCCAGTCACTATTATCACCGACCACAAGAATTTATCTTATATTAAGGACCCTCGTAAACTCTTCCGACGTCAAGCTCGCTGGTCATTATTCCTCCAGGACTTTGACCTTATTTGGCAAGTTACCCCGGGTACTCGAATGGGCCCTGCCGACGCTCTTTCTCGCCACGACTCCATCGACACCTCCTCCGACAATGCTGATGCCTCTATCATCCCTGACCCTATTGTCATCAATGCCCTCGATCTTACCCTCACCCATCATATTCAATCCTCTACTCCATCCGATCCCTTTGTTATTAAAGCACTTACCACTCTAGACGAGGGATCTCCCCTCTTTACTTGCGCCTCCCTGGCTGACTGGCACTTCGACAATGGCCACCTCTATTTCAAGGGTCGTATATATGTTCCACCTGCCACCTGATCTGCGCTACTTCATTCGATCCATTCCTCTCCTCTCTCGGGTCATATGGGAGTTTACCGGACTAAAATGGTCATTGAACGCAACTTTTGGTGGCCCGGTCTTGCCACTTTTGTCAAACACTTCATAGATGGCTGCGCTGTCTGTCAGCAAAATAAGGTCAACACCCACCCCACTGTTCCCCCACTCTCTCCCATCGCTTCCTCGGCCACCCTACCATTCAAACAACTCTCCTGCAACCTCATCACCGACCTTCCCCCATCCGATGGCCACGATTCTATTTTGGTCGTGGTTGACCATAGCCTTATGAAGGGGGTAATTCTCCTTCCTTGCTCTAAGACCATCAATGCTGCTGGAATCGCCTCCCTTCTCTTTGATCATGTTTTCAAACATTTCGGCCTTCATGGCTCCCTCATCTCTGACAGAGGTCCTCAGTTCGCCTCTGCATTAGCAAGAGAACTCGCTCATCTCCTGAAATACGATGTTCGTTTATCCACCGCTTATCACCCTCAGTCTGACGGACAAACCGAACAAACCAATCAAGAGTTGGAAACCTATCTCCGCATCTTTTGCGCCAATAACCCCAACTCCTGGGCACAATCTCTATCTGCTGTGGAATTCCATCATAACTCTGCCCTGCACAGCTCCACGAAATGTTCCCCTTTTTCATTGTTATATGGCTATGAACCATGTTCTTACCCCGCACTCGGCAAGACCTTCCTTCCTGCCCTAAAAAATCAACTCTCCAACCTCGACGAAGTTTGTAAGGAAGCCCTCACAGCACACAAATCTGCCAGAAAAATCATGTCTACTCGTACCACCCGCCGTTTCACCCCATGGAAAGTTGGAGACAAGGTCTGGTTAGAAGCCACCCATCTCCGCCTCAGGTACCCATCAAAGAAGCTCGTGCCCAAATGCCACAGTCCCTTCGAGATCATTCAGGTACTATCTCCACTTACATACAAACTTTGCCTTCCCCCTACCTGGAGAATACACGATGTCTTCCACGCCTCCCTCCTATCATCATTCCGCAGTACCAAACCTTATGGACCGTCCTTCCCTTCACCGCCCCCTGACGTCATTGATGATGAAGAAGAATACAAAGTAGAGGCTATCCTCTCCCACAAAGGTCCCATCAATCGACAGAAGTACCTGACTGCATGGAAAGGATACTCCACCTTCGAGAACACCTGGGAACCCAAATCAAATCTCCGCCATGCAGCCACCGTTCTCTCAAGATATAAACAATTGCATCACCTGTGAGATGATCTCATTCCCAATTCACCTACGCCCACAGTCGCCTACTCCACCAATATGTCCATCCCCACTCTTCCTCCCACTGCCACTCGATACCATCCAGAATACTTCGACGACAATTACCAAGCAGTCATTTCGTTTCTCCAAGACCCCACTCTCTCGAAGATCATGTCCCATCTTATAGACTCCGATTCCCTTATCTCTGCCCTCCATGTCACTTTCCTTCAGAATTCCATGTTGTTCCTTCACCTTCTGGTCATGGAACAGGCTATTAGAGAACAAGCGTCCCTCCCCCACGTCCCCATGATCCTCCGCCATGCCCTAACCAGCCAACGAGCTGCTCTTCTATGCATGCTCAAGGAAGCGCATATCGACGATGTTTTGATCTGCACTGAGCATCACTTCCACTTCCATCCACCATTGCCTCCTCCTTTGCCCACTCACCTCCACGTAACCGCCCCTGCTCCAGCCCAAACTGCACTAAACCCCATCATCCCCCTCCAGGTCCCTCAACGCATTCCCATCTCCGCTGAATGCTCCACAATCACTGTTCCTCCTCCTGTCCACACCTCGCCCATGTCCACTACCCTCGCCAAGTCCAGCTCTGATGAAACCGTAACCTACTATACTCCCACCCCAGTCCCCACCTTCACTCGCGTTACCACCAATTGGCAAGGCCAACCGATCTGTTGCTCCTCCATCCCCTCCACGTTTCAATCCCCTACCATGGAAAATGAGGACGCCCTAGTTGAATCTATCGTCCATGGCCCGCTTTACATGCCCCCTGCCGAATGCCAGCTATCCCCTAATACATTCCACGGCATCTCCCCGGGTATGGTACAATGCGAACTTGACTCCCGTCACGAAAATGTTTCTTACTCTCGTACCGCCTCCCCCTCTCAAGCCAGCTACTAGTATCCCGTCAATGAGGAGCTCGCTGAGGAATTACGCTCCCATCTGAACTTCGATGAGATCTTCGAAGAACCTTGCGTCATAGTCGACCCCAGGGATGCCGAACTTGTAGGAAACACGGTTAACAGTGGGTGGTCTGACAGCAACTGACAATCAAAGCAGCAACGTAGGCAAAGACCTGGAGATCTTTAGAGTAAACAGGGGGTAATGTTATGCTTTTTCCTTCCTATCCTTGTTCGCTTCTTGCTCGAGGGACTACTAGCCACTTTCTTCGCTCTCTTTTGGCTTTTCATACATTGACTCATCTCTTTTACTCTCTTCGCGCTTTAGCTCATCCGCTTTATGTTCTTATCCGATCCAACTCGGATATATCACCTCTTTGATGATCACATTCCGCAGTCCAACCTGTGTCTCACCTTGATCGTCACATTCTGCAGCTTGATCCCTTTTACGATACTTTGACACCGACTCTTCCCCTTCACTTTCTATTTTTGGGAAGTGTCTCTTTCCTCCTTTGTCTTCCCTTGGTCCGTGTGTACACTTTGCTTAGTATAAGTACTTGCTCGTCCCACATGTATTCCCTAGTCTTGATCTACGCAATACTAGTGTACTTTCAAGTCCCAGCCTTGCGACTCTAAGTCAAACCCCTAAGCCCTCATCTCGCACAAGGAAATCCCTTGTCCGATCTTCGTCCTCCATCATCTTCGTATCGTTACAGGAAACCCCTGAACAACCCTCGTCCTCCTCTGTCCCTTCTGTCTCTTGAGTTGGTCTCTTCGTGAGAATCACTCGAGTCAGTAAGTCTTAGGAGTTAGCCAATTGTGTACACTACACGTAACACCTCCCTTGCTGTCGTGAACTCTTTATTGGTGTCCTGTTTGAGTCTTCTTCTTGTGCCTCTTTGCTTGGCTTTTTGGTGATATATCTCTCTGATGAGTTCAGAGACAATATAGACCAAATTACCTGTTGTCAGCTCAGGTTGAAGACCCCACTAATGAGAGGAGTCACATGCTTGTGCACAGAAGTCATTATACCCAAAGTTCTGGATGCTGAAAGAAATGCATCCCAACCTAAGGCTGTCTCTGGATGGTGTTCATCAAGAGCTAATTGCAGACATCAGTTTATCATCTTTCTACACATGCCAAGGTCATGAGCCTGTCTGATGATTGCAATCAAAGTTCTGGATTCTGGGGTAACTGTAAGAATATTGTCTATGGCATGCAGTGTCTGGTTATTATGCTAAGGGGAAATGAGCAATATATAGTTTTAGCTAGAGAATGAAACACAAACCTGGAGTTTTATTGGATTTATGCCCTCCTTGCATTTAGACAAAGACTAAAGTGTTCCTTGGCTCCCTTCCTGATAAGAGACCCTACAAAATGGTTATACTTGGGCTTATGCCTGCATGCAAAAATCATCCAAGGCCCTTCTCCATATGACAGCAATGGCAACCCAGTCATCATCCAGACTTGTTTGGAAGAAGTTAATTTACAGGAGTAGAGTCGCAAAGGTGATTAGAGATACTTTTGGAAGTTATGTGTGAAAAGGATCACGAACTATAGCTATGTCACTAAAATATGTTGATATGATAAAAGTGACACACCACCATGGCCCACCAATGAAGTCCCTGTTGACAAGACTAATGACTCCCATTGTACTCTATACAGAAGATGGTAGTCAGGTTCAAACAAAGGGTGCAGGTGGTTTATAATCCATGGGCCTATTTCAAGGTCTGAGGTCAATAACATGATGACAGCAGAACTTGACATTGCAGAGAAAACTGACATCGATGTCAAAGACCCCTTGAGCTAAAGTACTGTCTACATAGTGCAATTGAAGATTAATACTCTGGAAATTGGTCAGATGGACACAAACATCCACCAATATGAGGTTCAGCACAAAGGTGAGAGAAGCACACAATGTCATGTGCAGGGGTTGGGGCAAGCCAACCCCTTTTCCTGTTTCTGTTGGTCAAACAGAAAGGCTTTTGATTGAAGGGGTTGCCTGTGAGTAAGAATGTCAGCCAAATATAGTAGTGTACACTTTGCTACAACTCTGTAGATCCAGACCCTAATTGTACACCAATGTTGCAGCCATTTTGCTGAGTGGAAATGAATTTGATCATGGTCAACCTGTGCATGACAATGCTACCCCCCATTGGTATATTATTACAACATCATCTGGCCCAAATCATGGAAATGGGAACAAGTTACCTAAGTGTATGTATTTACTTAATGACCATGCCACTGGCAGCTATCTGCCATTCATCATAGTCAATATCTATATGCAAGATAGTGCCAGTGGTGAATGGATTCATGCTCTAGACATCCTACTGGCAGATATTGCAAGGCTCTCTCTTTGGCCTCTCAAGTGGCTCTGCTTTGTTGCCTTTGCTGTTCTTGGTGCCAAAGGCAATCTTATTAATGGTCCAGAACCTGGTTCCAATATCATTGACTATGAAACAGTCTTTAAGTCACTTGGTGAAAGTTATTATTATTTTGTTCCTGATGGTAATGCTCTCATGTCTCCAGTCACTGTCTACTCACAAGGTGCATTGAAACAGGAAGGTACCAGCTTGCTGATTATGAAGGACTAAATGATCATGTTACTTCATCTGTTACTTTATAACGTCTCACCATATTTTGTGATTCTGTTGCTCAGTGTGATGGCAATCTTTGCATTGTCATAGGAAGTGAGAGAAATAGGTGCCATGCCACTCACATTATCCTACATTCCAAGGGTGACAAGGTATTGTGCTCAATTTCATTGTAGATGTATGACTAGACCTTATAATGTTCTGTCAGTACATTCAGTTTGTTATCTCAGATCACAGCAGTTTATATAAGGATCAGCAATCTCATCTCGAAGGTATTAGTATTGATTCCACTGAGAATGGGATATTTTTGAAAAGCAATCTTTATGATCGGTTTGGTGATGGAGAGTGTGTTTTTAAAAGTACTGTATGAGTCCTCTTGACCATTGCCTTCTAATATGAAACAACCACTTTTTCTAGACTCCCAACTTTACTCTAAATACTAATGACATCCCAAGAGTGGAGTCTGGCCTAATACTGAATTCATGGACAACAATTCAACACCTTGTACTATATCCCAAGACCAACTACCATCCAGCCCAGAAGTGGGATGTCCTAGTGGACTAGTCTGACAGCAATGCACCTCCAAACTTACTCCTTGATTATGTGTATAGGATTGCTACCATCAAATGTTGGGCTTCTCCAGACATTTAGGATATGCTAAACTCTCGTCATGAGACTGATTACAAGAATCCACCCAAAATATTATCCTCCTCCTTCTCAAAATCCACCAACATTGAATTAGAGGTCTTAACTGATACTAGTAGTGAATACAAGCCTTCAAAAAGTGGCTGTCAAACTGATCACAAGTTTGTTGATTTAGAGCACTCTTAGACTATGGATTTTGCCTTTTAGTCCTCTATGTTCTTTAGGGGCTGCCATCTGAAACAACCTGGCAGATGTTGTGTCAGCAACAGGAGGAAGAAGCTGAAATGCATTCACATCAAATCTTGAGAGAAAAGGTTTGCGGGTGGTTAGAAACAGGTGAGTCATTGTCACTGTCTTATGGGTTGGATGGTGGACTAACAATTGAGGATATTTGCCTTTTTGCACCCAATACAGGTCATGAGACTAGTTAATGGTGATTCCATGGCATCAAGATGTTTTGTTTTTTGGTCAATGGCTACCTGCAATAGGGTAGTTCAGAGTAGAAAATGATGTTGTTTTGAGGCTGTTTTAAGGCTGTTTTGAGGCTGTTTTGAGTACCATTTTGAGTGCCATTTTGAGCAGTGAGCACTCAAAACAGTTCTTGCCACTTTGAGATATGTTTTCAGCAATCTTTGTCTGAGTTTGAATTCAAATGCATGCTGTTGTATATCCACTACAAGTGCTCATTCACTCATTCTTTTCACTTGTTTTATCAATGGCTGGCTCTAAGCTTACTTCTAAGTCAAATTCTCGCACTTCCAAAAGAGTCTCAGCTCAACCTTTGGACTCAAAATCAAGCACTGGCAAGGCTGTGAAGTCCACTGGTGTGGAACCAAAGGACAAGGAGAACAAGAGTGAGACTAAAAAGGCCCCAGCTGTCATCCAGTAAGTCTAGTCGTGTTCCATATGTTGTTTTAGCTTACATTTGAATTAGCTGGGCCAAACCTGAGAAATACCATCTTACAGACAGTCTTTTGAGCCTTATTGAAGACTCTGTGACTTGGAAGGTTGCTCTTGGGTTTGACAAGAGTGCCTCTATCAATCTGTCATATGCATGATTTTGAGTTAAGTCTAATTCTGCTACCTCCACTACTCTGGACCTCTTTTCTTCAGAACTCCGGTGTGTTTTCTATCAAGACACCGCCAGGAGTCATCAGATATTATCTCTGTTCCTCTTATGTTCCATTCCATTCTATTTTTATTTAGTTTAGCTCTGCCCTTAGTCTGCCTCCATACCTGTGCAAGCATAGCTCTGGCTTTGTCATACCCATTGCAATGCTCTGACGTATTCTTCCTCTGACCTCCATCTTACTTATTACTTACCAATCCCTTCTAATCCTTCATTAGTCACTTTATTCTGACTTCATATATAAACCTCTGTACTCTGCCATGTAACCTTAGTTCGAATATCAACTTAAATTCCACTCCTCTACTCATGTCCATCTCTGATCTCCAACCCTCCAACCAAATTTGAGGACACAATGTTGACAAGGGCACATCACATATGGTGAAGCCACAGTCCCTTCCAACCCAAAACTCCAGAGTTCTGGAGTTCCCTCATGAGTTGACCCGATCTCGACACAATCCCACACCAATTTGGAAAGGCAAGAGTCTCATTCAGTACTGTTCTGACATTGCAGAGGCCTTCTTTCTTGGTGGTGACACACTTCTTGATGCTGAACACACAAAGAGTAATCTTTCAATGCTAAAGAGGGTCATCAAGAATCGTGTTCATAGGTATATACTAATTCCTACTTTATGTCTTTCTTCCTTATTCATATATTACATTAGTCTCAAGTCAGCATATTTAGAGCATTGCAAGACACTTGGAGAGACTGGTCATAGTCTAGTAACTACTGGACATTCTAGTGAACTTCATGAGGGAAGTAATATTGCAAATGCATGGGGTATTATTTTGGTTCATATTTTCATGACTATCATACTAACTTCTTATGTAGATCTTATTGAGGACAAGTTTCCTTGGTATCTCCACCTTAATGAGTTAATAGGTGGTATCCCTATCTCAAGCCAAAAGGCTATTTCAAACAGTCAGTCTGCTCTTGATTTGATTGTTCTTGGAATTGAAAGGGATGAGGTGTGTGTTTGACGTATTTTTTCTATTTCTATTGAGTATTTTCTAGGAGGAGATAGAGTGGCCTTATACTCCATCACCATTGTTGAATAAGGACACTCCAGCTCAGAGTGTGGGAGCTTTGTCACCACTTGGGAATTTGTATGGTAATAAAGAAAAGGGTGATCTTTCATCCTCTCCTAAGTTCAAGTTGGTTATCCCTGCCAAGCTATCTAGTGAGGCTATAAGTTCACAGCCTAGCAAGAAGTGTAAGTCTGTTCAGAATTTACTTAAGGAGGTGGCAGATGTAGAGTGAGATGTCTGTCTTCCAATGAATATAGTCAATGCCAAGCAGAAAACTGCTAGAGAAGAGATCAAGCATAAGTCAGCTTATAATACAGCTGTGACAATTGAGAGGATGCATATTCAGGCTCAGAATGAGCAAGCTGCAGCTGATTGAGCTCATTAGCTGCAGATGATAGAGAGGCAAATTGAGCTTGCTTGTATCCAAAAGGCTATTGATCCTACTCTTAAGTAAGCCTATCTGCTTATTTGCTTTTATACTCATTGCTTTTCATATCTACTTCATATATTTTTTTCTTCTCCATATCCTCAGATATCTATTGTTTTTCAATCTTCATTTCTCTATAGTGCTTTTCTCCCAAGTTTCTTCTGTTAATCTTTCTACTCTTGACTATATAAAAATCTAAATAGTGCCAGCTTTATTTCCTCACACCTTAGTCTTCCCTTTAATAACTCTACATTTCTCCCCTCATCTCTTTCTTTCTCTCTCTTCTTCATTAGCTTTTTGCTTTCTAATAGCCAATAACTCTGCATTTCGTCTTTGTTCCTCTGCAATAATTTGAAGTCCATTCTGAAAGAAATGGTTCCAAGTGATATTGATGCTCTTTTGATGTTTCAGAACAAATGAATGCAAATAAATACAAGAGATGATCCAAATACAAGCGTATTGAATATGATCTTCACAAATTGAGTCGAACATGAAGACATCACAAAGATTGCCAAGTATCCTTGAGATATCCAATTGCATGTTCAGAGCAAATATGAATCTTGGAGACATAGTAGTTGTAAGTGGTATTCTCCTCTATATCCTTCTCAGGCCTGGCCAAAGTAAATGACTTTATAACAGTAATGCAATCAAATTCACTTTTTATATGGAGTTTGACACCATTCATGAAGAGAATATGCTATATCAGCAAACATCCACCCTTCTGGATCTAGTAAAACATCATGCTCCTTGCAGATGCGAGTTTTAGAGAAAGCAGTGGAATCATGTTGACTTCCAGGCAATCCAACAGAATAGTCAACATTGTGAAGATCTGGAGTGGATACAATCTAGAATCATCAAAGTCAATCTTACAACTTTTCAACAATAAAACATACCTAAACATTTAGGGAGTAGTTTGATTTGCAATCATTAAATGTATTCCCAAAGTGACCTGGACAGGAATAAAGAGGAATCAAACTTCCATCCACCATAACCCATTCATCCCTCCAGGCTGGGCATAAGTTGTCCTTAACCCACTGTTTGGCTTCCTCTTTTTCCTCCTCCAATGGCTAATAGAAAGCAGCTTGATGAAAGGAGGGCTAACAGATTGCTGTTATAACACAGTTGGTGACAAGTCAAATAGTCCCATAGCCAACTCCAGCCCACAATGCTACCATGGTTGTACTTATCACACTTCCATAGTGCCCAAAATGGTAAAGTGTAATAGCAAGTTGTGCTGCAACTGGTAGCTTTTGTGGGTGATTGGACTTGTTCTGAAACACAGGATCATCCTGCAAGTAGTGTTGTTGGCAGAAGTCTATCAATTTGCTGAGTGGCATGGCAAAACCAGCAATGCCAGGCAAATGGCAAAACCTCCAGAAATTGAACTGGCAGAATGTGGCAGAACTAGATAGGGTTCAAACATTTGTGCAGGTCATATCATAATTTTAGTTAGTACTAACAAAAAGTCCAACACCTTCAACAATGTCCTCAAATAGTGGTGGGTGACCTCTTCTGGCCTTTGTCACTGCAAATTTCAGTTGCATTGACAGGGTTGACAACAAATCCAACAAATATTTCTGGAAATGCAATATATGTGGTGATAAAACAGGCTCAAATGGCACTCAGATCCAAGGCCATGATAACAACTGATGACCATCCTCTCAAAGCATTCACAATCACAATTCTATCTATTGTTCCACATGCTAGTGATGTTGAACATCTGTTCTCTGATCTTGATACAACACAATCCTCCTGCTGATGCAATTTACAGTATCTGTTTCAACATTCAAAACACTTGGAAAGATATGAGCAAATGTAAATCATTATGTACAAATGACAAAGGCAGCTAATGGCAAACCAACTCAGCACATTCATACCCATATGCACACACAAGCTTAACCCAGAATTAATATTGATGTTGCAAAAAACCTGGAAGAGAGCTTCACTTGGGCTTTGCCACTAGTTGGCCAATCTAACAATGACTTGGCAGATTCTGAGGCAATCTTTTTGGATGAGATCAATGGAATGTTTGCTGCATTTGAGCAGCAAACTTTGAGTGAGCAGCTGGAAGTCATTAGAGAGCAAGGTGTTTGCAAGATGCTGTCTACAGTTTTCATGAGCTGGATCAGATTGATGTAGGGATTGTGCCACACACACTTAATGAGGTGGTTGAAGTGATGGACTACAACCAACAAGGTGATGGTGGATGGGATGCAGCAGTATTGATATCATCAAGTAGTTTGGGTTGTTCATAATTGTTGTTGTGTTCTGCATGTACATATTGTCACACTGGCACAACTGGCACTACCCTGTGTTTTGCCAGTTTTGCCAGTACTACCAGCAAAACTGACCTCAAAAAGTTCTGCCCATAACACTACCTGCAAGGCAGTGAGAAGTACATCAAAGCACTCTGAAGTCATTCAAACATGGGCCTAAAATATATCTAGACAATTATGCTTCCAATCTGTGAGAAAAAGTCGCAAATTCTCACCACTCTTGCTGATTGGCTGGTGATCAGCAAGGTATCTACAAGAGTAAATGGTTTCAAAAAGTCATAGTATAGACTCACTTGCTGTTGGCAACTCTTTATCTGAATCAGATAAGCTGTCTGATTCATCAAATCCTAAATCAGAGCTTGATGATGTGGGTGGAGCTGTCAGACTATAGGATTTAGCAATGATTGTACTGAAATATGTCTCTGTAAGGATTGCTGTAAGTTGTTGGTGCTTGGATTGGGTGAGCATCAAGAGGGGAGTGAAGAAACACAGTTGTTATCATTCACTCATCGACTGTGATCAAATTCAAACTTAGACAGCATGCCATGCAAGCCAAATCCGAAATCCACTCAAAATAACCTCAAAACAGGGTAAGTGTCATATGCATGATTTTTAGTTAAGTCCAACTCTGCTACCTCCGCTACTCCGGACCTCCTTTCTTCAGAACTCTGGTACATTCTCTACCAAGACACCACCAGGAGTCTCTGAACTTTTACCTCCATTCTTCTTATATCTTTCTTCATTCTGTTCCTTGTACTTTGACTCTTTTGTATTAGACTCGCCTTTTAGATTTGACTGCAGCTGTGTTTAACTGTGGACATAGCTCCAGCTTACTTTCCCCCCTGTTATAAGTATTTTCCTAACTCCGCCTCTATATATAAACCCTCTGTACTTGATACTTGTACTCTAGTTCGAATATCAACTTAGATTCCACTCCTCCACTCTTGTCCATCTCCAATCTCTGACCCTCCATCCAAATTTGGGGACATGATGTTGACAAGGGTGTACCACATATGGTGAAGCCACAGTCCCTTCCAACTAAAACTCCAGAGTTCTGGAGTTCCCTTAGGAGTTGACCTGGTCTTGACAGTATATTCAAACTCACATCTTGTCAACAGTCTTTACCTCCTCATGACCACTCCTACCCACTCTGACACTCGTGCACTGGGTGCACAACCTCCCTCATCCTCTCATTACACCTCTCTCTCTACCTTTCGAAGCAATCGGGGTGACCCAGGTCCCTCTAAACACTTCTGAAGCTTCTCTGCTTGTCCTGACGGCCCCAGAAATGATGACTCCAATGATGACTCCAACTTCCTTGGGAATGACTCTCTTCCTGAGAATAAGCTGCAAGATGCTCTCACTCATCTTGCATAGGCAATCCAAAACCTTGCTCATTCCTCTCGTCGTCCCATCTCTGCATCTGTTCAGTACACTAAAGTTTGTGAACCAGACCAGTTTGATGGGACCGATCCCTGCAAACTCCACATCTTCCTAGTTCAGTGTGAACTCAACTTCCAGAATCGTCCTAAGGCCTTTGCCTCAAAATGCGCTAAAGTCACATTTGCACAATCCTACCTCAAGGGCATCACACTGGAATGGTTCGAACTTGACCTCCTTGACTCCAATGACATCCTCTTCCATCTGCTCTGGATAGACAGCTACAAGAAATTTGTTCTTGAGCTCCAGACCAACTTTGGTCCTCATGACTCTGTCGGAGATGCTAAGCATCAACTTGACAATCTAACAATGAAGGACAACCAGCGTATCAACAAGTACATGGTTGAATTTAACTAGTTCGCTTCCCAAGTTCGAGGTTACGGAGATGGTGCCCTCTTGCATTATTTCTACAACGGTCTGCCTGACCGCCTCAAAGATGAAATTTCCTATGTAGGCAGACCTCCAACCCTCTCCGAACTCTGTTCCCTCACTCACACTATTAACACATGCTATTGGGAGCAGAAGTCCAAACTCAGTCATCAAGTCTCCCCTCTGTCCCCCACATCATCATCTACTCCCTCCACATCACCCACTCCCTCTGTTCATAACTCTGACAGTCACATGTCCTCTGGGGACATGCATGACTCCGAGAAACAGGCAACCAACTCCTCTGCAACTCCACAGCCAAACCTTCAATTGTAGCTGGATAGCAATGGCAAGCTCACCACTGTTGAATGCCAATGCCACTTCAATCATGCACTCTGCATATTCTGTAGTCAAGATGGCCACATGGCTAAGGAGTGTCCCAAGCCTACCTCCCACACATCTACAGTGACTCCAAAAACTGTTGCAATGCCTAACCTTGATGCAGTGCGCGAAGCGCACTGCAATCACCTGTGGGAATTTCAGTTAGCATTGGTGAGGTGGCAGATAGTACTTGCTCTTGGCTACAAATCTGTCCCTAGGTCATGTGATTTGGACTAGGGGCTGTGGAGATATGCCCATTGG
>JBBPNZ010000340.1:0-22737 GCA_038091195.1 Phylloporus rhodoxanthus | reverse complement strand
AAGGCAAAGGGAGGGCATACAAAGTACTAAAAGTGTAGAATAGAAATGTTGCTCAAATAAGTGTCCCAATGACATGTCATTGTGAAATGGTTATATCTCAATCCCATGGCAACCAAATCACGTGACTAAGGGCTCATCTTTAGGGCAAGGGCTAGGACTATTGATGACTCTGCAAGAGTTAGAGCTAACACATTTTGGTTCTTTTGCAAATGTCAAGTCTTTCCAAAATGCCCCAACATTGGGACACATATTTGAGCCACTGTACAAACACCAAAGGTTCCATCCTATGGAAAGCAACAATCAGCTTCTCTGCTAATGGTTTCACCGACTTCGCCTCCTTCATGATCCTTCGACTCCGAAAACCACATGTGATCCTTGGAATGCCTTGGCTCCAGAAATGGAACCCAATCATTGACTGGGAACAATTCACCCTCGATCTACCTTCTCAACCATCGGACAACTTCACTTCAGGACTCAACCCCGACCCGGACTACAACATCTCTGTGCTGTTCTCTTCTCGATATCCCCAAGGGGTTGAGCGGATTCTTTGTGAGTGCCCTCCCTCGAAGGAATCGACAAGCGAACACATCAACAAGATCACTATTTCCACCGAAATCGCTCAAGCCCAAAAGCCAAAAGAAATCCCCGTCCCTGACTTTTGCTCTGATTTTGCCGATGTCTTCGCTGAAACAACTCATGACCAACTTCCACCTCATCGCCCCTTTGACCATACCATCGACCTAAAAGATACCTTTGTCCCAAAGATCGCGAAAGTCTATCCATTAAATCCCTCTGAAAAGGAGACCTGTAAAACCTTCATCGAAGAACATCTCAAAACTGGCTGCATCATCCCATCCAAGTCCCCCCAAGCCGCTCCATTTTTCTTTGTCGCAAAGAAGGATGGAGGCCTCCGTCCTTGCCAAGATTATCAATACCTCAACAGTCACACCATCTGAAACGCCTATCCACTTCCTCTCATCACTGAACTTATTGACGACATGAAAGATGCCAACTTCTTCACCAAGTTCGATATCCGTTGGGGTTATAACAACATCCGCATTCGTGAAGAAGACCAATGGAAAGCCGCCTTCATCACACCTCTTGGTCTCTTCAAACCTACCGTTATGTTCTTCGGCTTCTGCAATGCCCCAGCGACTTTCCAAGCCTTTATGAACCATATCTTCGCAGATATGATACTCGAACGATGGCTTAAGATCTATATGGACGATCTCGGAATCCACACTCATGGCACCCTCGAACTACATCACGAACGTACCTGTCGCATTTTGTCACGATTACATGAACACGGTCTCTCCTTGAAAATCACCAAATGTTCCTTCGACACCCCCACCATGGAATACCTTGGTATGATCATTGGACAGGGACTTGTCCGGATGGATCCCAAGAAACTCTCTGCCATCAAAGATTGGAAACCCCCCTCTTCAGTCAAGGGTGTTCATTCCTTCTTAGGCTTCGCAAACTTTTATCAAAAGTTCATCCCGAATTATTCAAACATCATCACTCCTCTGACTTTTCTTACTCGGAAGAACGAGCCTTGGGTCTGGTCCCCGCTCTAACAAAAAGCCTTCGATTCTCTTCGCGCCATCTTTTGCACTGCACCTGTTCTCGCTATCCCGGATGTCTCTTGTCCTTTCCATGTCATGACCGACACCTCTCTCTCTGCCACTGGTGCTGTCCTCATGCAAGACGACTCCAATGGCGACAAACGACCTGTCGCCTACTTCTCGAAGACATTCTCCCCCACTGAGTGGAATTATGATATTTACGACAGAGAACTCCTCGCAGTGATTCTCGCCCTCGACGAATGGAAACACTATCTACAGGGTACCGCTCACCCTGCCTCCGTTATCACTGACCATAAGAATCTGTCCTACATTCGTGACCCACAAAAACTCTCTCACCATCAAGCCCGATGGTCCCTCTTTTTATAGGATTTCGACATCAACTGGGTTGTCACTCCAGGAACCAAGATGGGACCAGCTGACACGCTCTCCCGCCATGATACTATTGATACTGCTTCCGACAACATTGCCACTCCCATTATCCCAGACCCCATCGTTGTCAATGCCCTCGACGTCTCTCTCACACGCCATATCCAATCCTCGACCCCATCTGACCCTTTCGTTATTAAAGCTCTGTCCGCTCTCACTGATGGTTCTCCCCTATAAACTCGCGCCTCCCTCTCTGACTGGGACTATGACAATGGCCACTTGTACTTTAAAGGCCGAATGTATGTTCCTCCTACCGCGCGCTCTGCGCTTCTGCAGTCTGTTCACTCGTCACCCCTCTCGGGACACATGGGAGTATACCGCACCAAAGTCATCGTTGAACGCGACTTTTGGTGGCCCGGTCTTTCATCCTTCGTCAAACACTTTGTTGATGGGTGCGCCGTCTGCCAGCAGAACAAGGTCAACACCCATCCCACAGTTCCCCCGCTCTCCCCGATCCCATCGTCGACCTCTCTCCCCTTCCACCAATTGTCATGTGATCTAATTACCGACCTGCCAATCTCCGCTGGCCATGATTCTATTCTGGTCATAGTAGACCATGGCCTTACGAAGGGGGTAATTCTCATCCCTTGTTCCAAAACCATCGATGCTGCCGGCATCACCTCCTTGTTTTTCCATCATGTGTTTAAACGCTTCGGTCTCCACGACTCCCTTATCTCCGATAGAGGACCTCAATTTGCTTCCGCCTTCGCTAGAGAACTCGCCCGTCTCCTCAAGTACGATGTCTGTTTGTCTACAGCCTATCACCCTCAATCCGATGGACAAACGGAATGAACTAACCAAGAACTCGAAACCTATCTCCGCATCTTTTGCGCCAACAACCCCCACGACTGGGCGCAATCCTTATCCGCAGCTGAATTTCATCACAACTCCGCTCCACACAGCTCCACAAAATGTTCACCGTTCTCGTTACTCTATGGCTACGAACCTCGTTCCTACCCCCCTCTTGGCAAAACCTTTCTTCCCGCTCTTGAAAACAGACTTTCCAATCTCGACGAATCTCGCAAAGAAGCCCTCGCCGCCCATGAATCCGCTAGAAAGATCATGTCCCTCAGAACAACTCACCGATTTACACCTTGGAAGGTTGGAGATAAGGTGTGGTTAGAAGCGACTCATCTCCGTCTCAAATACCTGTCCAGGAAACTCGCACCGAAACGCCACGGCCCATTTGAAATCATTCAGGTACTATTACCACTCACTTACAAACTCTGCCTCCTGTCCACCTGGAAGATCCACAACGTGTTCCATGCTTCCCTTCTTTCCCCCTTTCGCTCCACTGACACTTACGGCCCCTCCTTCGCTCTCCCACCACCTGACGTCATAGATAACGAGGAAGAATACGAGGTTGAAGCAATTCTCTCACACAAGGGTCCAACTAGCCGACGGAAGTACCTGACCGCGTGGAAAGGTTACCCTTCCTCCAAAAACACATGGGAACCCAAATCTAACCTCCGACACTCCGCTTCAATTCTCTCTAGTTATAAACGTCGCCATCGCCTCTGAAATGGTAAGATCCCAATTGACGGTCTCTACGTGAGTATCTCTTGCGATCTTACCACCCACAACTCGACCATTCCGAATCATATCATTCTTGACCTCCTCTGTGGCCTCCTCTTCCCTATCCTCTCCATCTGGATCGCCCACCAGACTGCGTTCCAGAAAAGTCTACCCCACCTTCTTGCCTGAGCCAGTTCAACTGTCCCCATTCTCAGCCGTCTTGGACTCTCCTCCTATCGTGCACGCCATAGAAAACAACCCTCTCTTCGCCGACAACCATGTCGTCCAAGACCTCATTCGTATCTTCCATGGAGCCGCTAGCGCTCTAATTCTCCTTCTGTCTTCTAATGAACCTGACATTCCTCTATGTTTCTCTCTGTCGGAAATTTCTCGTTCTACATTATCTGCCCTTCGTCATGCAAACTTTAGTACCTATATCGAAGCCTTGACGCCAGACCGCATTTACCCCACCTTTCGTCGTATTTTTCTTACTCTTCCACAAGACCAATGTGACCATTACCTCTCCTGTACAGACGCTTTCATTTTACACTCCCCCACTCGCGCCCCTCTCCTGGTCCCACCTCCTACTCATAGCTCCTTGGCCCTTCGCCTCTCCTCTCCTCCACCTGCAGACACCCCCACTACAGTTGAGTCCGACTGGGCTCCCACCGACAGTGACGACGAAGACCCCATCACTGCAGCTATTCCCATCCCCCGCGACCAACCGCAATGGATTACCCTTCCTGACGGCAATCGTTCTCTATCCTCTCCAACTCAAGTTCTCCCATTGCCTGACCACTATCAACTTCCCATAACCTCCTCTACCACTGAATGCTTTTAGTGTCATGCTCGAGGTCACATACGAGAGAACTGCCCCACCTATACTTGCCCTCACTGCCATGCATCCGCCCCAGGCCACCCTGTGCGTAGCTGCCTTGCTCTCCAATGCGACTTCTGTCGTAACTGGGGTCATCGTGACCGACACTGCCCCCATCGTAACTGCGGGCTTTGCGCTCAACCAGGACACGTCCTCGATCTCTGTCCGTCTGCTCACGTTCCCCCGCTCCATTAACTGGCGAACGACCGAAGACTCATACTTCCCCGGGATCAGCTACTGGGGAAAACCGGGATTAACTGTTGAACCAGGAGTTCAACTGTACAAGGGGGGTAATGTTACGATTTCTCTTCTCTTTCATCGCCTCATCCTGATTCTCTTCTCTTCTCATCGCTCTAACTGGAGAGGCGATCACTTCTACTTGTATTCTGCTTTTCTTTTGATCACTGGACCTACTTCTTTCAGACTCGTCCGACTTCCGTGTACTTCTTCTTCCCCTTTCATCTCACCCTTTACCCATGTCTCTCACGAGGGGTAACTCTGCCCGTGTTCTTTGACATTCCTCGATGTTCCTTTCCTTTTCTAGTTCTATTTCCTTTCTCGATTCCTTGGTCCATGCGCAAGGTGTCAGGTGTATAAATACTCGTCGTTTACTTCATTTGTACTCCAGTCTTGAACTGCGCAATACTAGCGTATTCATAACTCTCTTTGAGCAACTACCGTTGCACAACTTGACTTTAGTCTCGATATCAAGGAATCCCCTTGGTATAACATTCGTCCTCGCCTCGCTCAAAGACTCCCCTCTTTGACCGATCCTCGTCCTCCTCTAAGTCTCTTGAGTTGGTCTCTTCGTGAGTATCACTCGAGCTTACTAGGAGCTTAGTCTATTGTATACGCTACGCGTAACACAAGAGAGTTCAGCGACATGAAGCTAAGCCTCAATGAGCCAGCAAATGGTGAAGGCTCCATGGTGTGCAACACCATGGAGTTGAATGACTCTGCATACTGCAAACGGTGATGCTGCCCACAGTAAACCACAGACAGCGCTGGGGATACTCCCCGATGTTGAACATCAGGAAGTGTGGAGAAGAAAGCTGACAAGCTAAAACTAACTCTAACAATTATTATTGTTTGGTCACGTGTTCACAACTTACCATTTTTGGCAACCACCCATCGCTCCTCATTCGTCTCCCACCACCTGCATCGCCATCACTGTCCATGGTTTACTGTGGGCAGCATCACCGTCTGCAGTATGCAGAGTCATCCAACTCCATGGTGTTGCACACCATGGAGCCTTCGCCGTTTGCTGGCTCATTGAGGCTTAACTTCAAGTCGCTCAATTTTCTCATCGTCCTGTTGTTCCCACACCCAATGCACTTTCTTTGTCACATCATCATGGGCTGACGACTATGATGTTGAATGGTGGTTATTGGTTACTCATCCTCCTTGGTGGCTGCCACTTTGATCTGGCTAGCTAGGTTTATCCTCAGTAGTTACAAATGGGTAAGCACATGTCTTCATCCATATCTCACATTTTCTGATTCCTTTCAAGACCGCGAACTTGGCTCACTAGTCACCGTTCTCTTTCAACAATCTAGAAAATTATTCCATGCATACTCATCGACACCCTACATTCAACTCATCTGCGTGCATCGTATTATCCCATCATCACGATCAAGCATTATCTGTTCATTGTGCAACCCAGAAATCCCTCATCAATGCTATTTTGTTTCTCACTCACTATGTCTCCCCTCATGCACAGCCCAATCCCTGTGATACCTGACTCTCCAGCTTGACGCATGTCCATATGTCCTTTGGTTTCTCCTTTCTTGTATATCCTTGTCCCCTGCCCCTTCCTATTCATGCCTGCATACTACCTTATCATGTTGTGCTGGCCTCAAAGGTGATCCCTTCAATAAGTCATGGTCCATAGTCACTCCACTGATACTCCCCCTAAGATGACTACATGGGCCCACCACATACTATATATTACTGAAGTGTTCTGGTAGGTAAAATTATGGAGAACGAGGTGACTGAGGTCAAAGGAGAAGTCAGCGCATTAACGCTAAGCACCAGCTCACCGTTTGATCATGCCCATGTCATCAACCCGATGTGCGAAGTGGAGCTACTCTTTTGGTTGTGCTGAGCTGCCTGAGTTGCAATCGAGCGGCACTGTCTTGCTCCACATTTCCATCAAGTGCCCCTGGAGGTGTGCAAGGGCATGCATGGTGGCGGCGATGTGCAACGACAATGGCAACCATGTGCAGGAGGGTGTGTGTCCTAACTGCTCGCTTACGACAATACCATTTCCCTTACAATCCTGCAGGCTTTACAGGTTTTAGAGTCTTCTTCCCCTCGGGGAGCTTGTCTGGCCAAACGCCCTTGTTGCCTTGAGGACATAGCATGGCCATGGCCACCTGAACGTTATTAATATAAGAGCTAGCAGCATCTCCTGCACTCTCGCTCTCCTCACCACCAACACTCCTTTCCACAGGCTTGCTCTTGAAGGTGGGGGCACAAGCCCAAGAAGGCTTGGCCTTTTCGTTTTTGCCTTGCTAGCTCTTGTCTCTACCTCTCAATGCAGATATTCAACACTTTGCTGTACAGCTCTCTGTTCAGCAGCCTTTACATGGTTGATAATGTTGGTGAGTGCTTTGGTCATCTGGATAGCATTTTCAGCCTTTCCAGTGCAAATGAGATGTTGAGCATGACAGATATTAGTGGTAGAAAGCTTGGTAGGATGACCTCCAAGAGACTTTGGAAGAGCAGAATGCTCTTTGGAGCAAAGCCTGGATATAGTGGAAGTGCTGACACCAGTTTGCTTGGCAATATCTTCACCAGAGCAACCAGAATCAAGTAAAGAAAGAACTCTTTGTTATTGAGCAGGAAAGAGAGATCTGACCATGGTAGTGGTTGGGAATCAAGAAGTGTGGGAACTTTTTTAAACTCAGACACAATATTTATTGTGTATCTTTGTTTGTACACTCAAATAATTGCAAATCTATTTGAAATCTCTGAGATATCTATATCAAATACAAAAGTGAAAAAACCCTTTCAATGACATTGCTGTCTTAAATTAATCATATCTCCACCAATACTGGGTCAAATCACATGACTAAGAGACCGATTTGTAGCCAAGAGTTTGTACTCTGTTTGGCTTCCCTATAGCTAAGCGAAATTCCCAGGGGTGTTTGCGGTGCGCGAAGCGCACCGCGTCAGGGTTAAACATTGAAAGGGTTTTTGGAGTCACTGTATCAAAAGGATAAGTTATAAGTAACAAATGGCAGGGAATGGACATACCAGATATTGCTATCATAGTCCAGTGGAAAGTGATGTGTAAGCTTACTAAACTATGGCAACGATGGGGCTGTACTGGAAGAGCAAGTGGGGGAATTAGAATGGCAATATTATTTGCCAAGAAGGATCTGTTTGATGATATCCATGATGAGAGGAAAAGTTGTCAGGCTAAGAGAAAAAAGGAGGAACCATGTACAGACTTACCCCCATCAAAGCAGACTGTTACCAATACAGGTCCATCAACGGTGATTGTGCAGGATGTCAGTCAGGCAGTAAAGAGGGGGAAGAAAGACCTTGATGCTGCAATGGACCACCTTATCAACACGAACTTTCATGGGGTGCCATGTCGATGAAAGGTGATTGAGAAATATTTTGAGAGTGAAAATACTAGTAGGTTTCCTATTTGTTGGAAGCAGGCCATCTAAACTGATTTCATCTTGCTAGAGTACAATCACACTACATGCGACCCCTCATATCCTGAAGGTTGTGTCTGCTGTACTCCTACCATATCCTCTGTCTGTTGTGACCTTGACTATCCCTCCCTATTTTCAGAATATGACACCTCCATTCCTCTTGCCTCAGTCAAGAACGTTTCATGTTCCCATCTCTCAAAGTACACAATAGAGTAGAAGAAGTATTATCTATGCATTGCACTAGAGAAGTGGAGACTAGAAAAAGCCATGGAGGAGTATGGTGAAGCCTGTGCCATGGACTATGGCCCAGGTTTTATCCTTCTAATGATACTCCTAGACTGGATTGTTGACAGCACACACCATCTCAAATTATGAACGGTCAATGAGCTTCACAAGGAGACTTGTTGGTCAAGCACAGCACTCTATGGGGCTGAAGTATTGGCTATTGTCAATAGATTTATTCTGCAGCCACAAAATCCCCTAGCCTCCATACTAACAAGAGTGCCTCTTACCTTATGCCCCACCCTGGCATAGTTCAATCCTTCTCACATTCAACCTTCATATGATCACAATGCTAGTCTCCAAATCTCATCACTGGCAAGTTCTTCTGGAGTAAAGAAATACACAGCTTGTGGCTTGCCTGGTCATAACAGTAAGTTGTATTTTGAATAACTTATTCTCTTTACTAACAGGTCCAAGAACATAATTGGACATGTTTGCAACACCCAACTCATTCAGGCAAAAAGAATGATGTCAAACCCGATGTATCAGGCAAAGTCAACCACAACATGTTGTATACAGCCCAACCTGACATAGAGAAGATCCAATTTGTGCACTACAACCTCATTTCTACCACTATGTCATCCAACATCAACTCTTCATTTCTCTCGTCCTGATTTTTAGGCCCCTCCCTACCTCCCTCCAGCCCCTTAAGCAGCTCATCCTCAGATTTCTCCATAAGTACATGACCTGCATCAATCAGTTCACTTATACATAATTTGCTAGCGTGGCCTAATTGGATTTTGTGTGGTTGGTATTTCTCGAAATACATGCAAAGTTCCTTGAATGTTTTCACTATATTTGCTTCATTCTTTCTCAAGGACAGGTGTGTATGCAAGAAATGATTCTGAAAGCTTTCGTGGAGGTTATGATAGACTTGAACAAGTGGCAACTCCAAAATGATTCAATCAATGGTATAATTTGAGAATTTGCCACCATTTATGACCTTTGTAAACAGGTTGTTTAACTCAACACACCAGTCCACTGTGTGAAACTTGTTCTTTTTCCCTATCGGATTGACAAGCATTGAATAACAGATTGCATGCCTGGAGTCAATGGTCGCCAGTCTCCAATCAGCACAGATAATCTAGCATGATTGTAGTATTCAACACATACTGCAAGCCCTCTAGATATACAAAGTGTAAATTCATCAGAAAATCCATCATATGTGTTGCATACTTATGTTTCCCAGTTGCTTTGAAAATGAGAATCCATGTGGTGATACATGTCTCTACTTGCCCAATATCTCTGGCATTCATTGCATATGTGAGTTCTTCATACAATAGTAGGTATTTATTGAGGATTAAAATGTTCTCATATTGCAAGTCATGTTGCACATGTGGCTGTCAACAACTAATCATGAGTGCCAGTGTTGCAATGTATTCTTGGGCAAGTGTTTCTGCCATTTCCTTCAACTGCAGGAAGGAAGGTTCTGTGGCAGCGAAGGAATTGAGGCTCTGTATTGCTGGATCCATCTTTGCCACCTCTTCTACCCAACAATTCAGCCATCTACAAATGCCACTGTATGTGATCAATTGATGTATCCATCTGAATCCAGGCTTGGACTAATAGTGGCTAATTTCTGTTGGTTGTAGAATTGCAATGTCACATAACAAAGCGGTCTCATCACCTCTTGCTGTGACTGGCTGAAGGAATGCTTGTCAGATGGCATCCATGGCCACTGTCATATCTGCTAAGTTCAACTCTGATGCTCTGGACTTTCTCCTATGAACTCCGATGCATTCTCTACCAGAACATGACCTGGAGTTACCAGACTTGTTCATCCATGTTCCTTTATGTTCTCTTGCATTCTATTACTCATTTAGTTAGACTTATACTTCAGACATCACTCAGATATCACCCATACCTGTGCTCCATGACAAGCACAGCTCTGGGCTATTTTCCTTCCAACCTCTGTCTTACCAATTCCTTAGAAATCCTTTGTCATTCTGTTTTACTCATTACTTTGGACTTTTGTATATAAACCCTGTACTCTGAACCTTAGCATCTCAGTTCGAATATTAACTTAGTCTCAACTCCTCTTCTCGTATCAACTCTGAACTTGAGCTTAAGCTCTCCTTTCTGACCTCCAACCCTCCATCCTAAATCTTGGGACATGAGACTTGACAAGGGTACACCACATAAGGTGAAGCCAACGTCCCTTCCATCGCTAAAACTTCAGAGTTCCGGAGTTTGCATAGGAGTTCAAACTGAACTTAACAGCTGCCATTTTCAAGTGGAATAGCCCTGGCATGAAGACAACATACTGGCATCTCTTCCATGGTATAGTTTTCATTGCACAACATTGCAGGAGTGCCTAAACATGCTCGCCTGTCCCTAGGTCCCCATGAAACAGCATAACATGGTCAGACATGTTGGGCATATCCATATTGTGAGTACCCATTGGATCCTTGATTCCAGCCTGGACAAGGAGTCCAGTAACTGATTCTATATTCCCAGATACTGTTGAATTGATGAATTGCATCATTTAGGCAGCAATTATTGGCATTTTCTCCACTGGAATTGCCTCAACTACCTCTGGCTCTCCCACTATGTCCCAAAAATGCCAAAAATACTTGTGCCCATATTCAATCAAGTCAAACAACATCTTCTATGTGTTGTATTGTCTTCGGAATGCTATTTTCCCTGTGCCTATGTACTTTTGATTGAGCTTGAGTAAGTTTCTATACATCTTGCCCATTCCTTGTGCTGCTGGTTGTCTGGCCTCTATATTATAGATCAACTGTCCCTAGAGCATCCGAGAGCAGTGGAGGTCATCTGTCGTGACATTGTGTTGCAATGGAAATAACAATCCAGAGGTAAGGTGTATTAATGTGTCATTAGATTTTTCCACCCGCTGATCTGATGTTTTCAAGTCAACATCGAAGTTGTCATATACATAACCCACTAGCATGGTGCATCCCAGTTCTTGGATCGCATGGTTGGCATTTTGTGAGAGTGACCAGATCCCAGCATTGATTGAACTGAGTGACACCAAAAGTCCCATATGTGTGAGTGTTTTGATGACCTTTTGTGGGGCATGGGCAGATTGCAGAAAGATACTGAGCATGCTCTGTAAGTAGTTTGCTCATTTGTTCATATTTTGGGCCATTATACTGACAATGACAACGACTTTCTAACAGTAATTAGTTAGCACTGGAAAATATGTTCAACCAGCTGAGGTACTTACAATCACTGCAATTGATTTTTGTCTATCTACACACCGTGTTGGTTGCCCCCTCTGGATGTCACCACTATCAAGTACATCCCAGTAAACATTCCTATTATTCCCGTCTTTGTCATCATCTGTCCTGAGCATCCCAGCTGAGCATGCTGACATCACCACAACTAACATCTCCCATAACTGTGGTGTATTTTGCTTGAGAACCTGTGCAAGCCCTTTAATACTGAATTCCTCTAACTTCTTGATATTGGTGTGTGACATGTTAAAATAGAGTTTGCTACTGTGCCGTGCAAGGCTTGTGACCTCATTGACATATGTAGTTGTCACTATTTTGTTCATGAGGTCCTTGACTTTCCTATGGCTAATCTCTGAATACTTTACAGTGATTTCAACAATGTCATCAATCTGCAATGTCAGACTCAGCACGATTGGGTTATCCCTGTATTCTATGCAAGTGACAAGACCAAACACAAATTCTGGAAATGATATTTGCAGCCATTTCGTCGTATTTAGGAGGATCTTGACTTTCTGGAAGTTATCCATTGCTAACCAGTAACCTAAATAGATAAATCAAATTTTTGCCAACACTGCCAACAATGCTGAGCATCAGGACATGAACCTTGTGGACCTGTTGTGCCAGCCACTACTGGAGAGATTGAGAGTCTAAATGAGAAAGTATGCTGAGTTCAAAATGTATGAACAAATACAAATGCCCTTCATTCCCTCCAGCACAAGGATGGGTAGGAGCCTGATTCTATGCTTGATTTGTTGGCAGATCCACAATAGCTTTATCCATAAGTAGTATATTCCTCTATGGCAAATAGTTGTACTTTGGCCAAGATTTACTTTGGCCGAGCTGAGCCTGTGTAGTCAAAATGTCCAATACATACAGTCACCCCACGATGACATTTTCACAATCTACACACTCACCCTGCGGTGAGCCTGGATATATAATATCATATAAGTGGTGGGCCCACTTGCTATTTGACAGGGATATAAGGAATTGGCCACAGAGATATTGGCCACATATGAGAGGGCCCGGGTTCACCACAGGAGCTGTGGCCAGCGAGGTGGATTGATGAGTGGGCCTACTGGATTAGTGTCATATTAGCCTACCATAGCACAGTATACATCCAGAGGAGTATTGAATTCAGGGTACCTCATGCAAGTGGCCCCGCATTGATTTGCAGACTTATAGACTAGCAGGCCCACATATCTACTACATACCAACAGGCCCACATTTTATTAGATTGCAGTAGTTGAGCAAGCCTGTGGGGACAAGGTACACTATATGGGCGAGCCTGCTTGAAGTTGCAGACCATGGGTACTATAGATGAATAGGCCTATGGAGCATGCAGAGGTGTATAAATATGTATAAACAAGTGGGCCCGCATAGGCATGGGTGGTAAATGTTATGTTATATGGGTGGGCCCACATACTAATAAGGGGATTCACATATGTAATGCACATGAACAGGCCCACATTGTATTAGATTACAGTAGTTGAGCTAACCTGCGGGAACAAGGTACACTATACTGGTGGGCCTGCATGAAGTTGCGGACCATGGGTACTATAGATGAATGGGCCTATAGAGCATGTAGAGGTGTATGAATGTATATAAATGACTGGGCCTGCACAGGCATGGGTGGTAAATGTGATATTATATGAGTGGGCCCACATACTAATAAGAGGATTCACATATGTACTGCACATGAATGGGCCCACATTGTATTAGATCACAGTAGTTGAGCTAGCCTGCAGGGACAAGGTACACTATATGGGGAGGCCTGCCTGAAGTTGCGGACCATGGGTACTATATACAAATGGGCCCATGGAGCATGTGGAGGTGTATGAATATATATAAACAAGTGGGCCCACACAGACAAGGGGGGCAAATGTGATATCATACAGGTGGGCCCACATACTCATAAGGGGGATTTACATATGCACTGCACACAAACGGGCCCACATTTTATTAGATTACAGTAGTTGAGCTAGCCTGTAGCAACAAGATATACTATACAGGTGGGCCTGCTTGAAGTTGCGGACCATGGGTACTATAGATGAATGGGCATATAGAGCATGCAGTGGTGTATAAACAAGTGGGCCCACACAGATATGGATGGTATATGTGATATCATACCAGTGGGCCCACATACTCATAAGGGGGATTGATGTATGTACTGCACACGAACGGGCCCTGTGACATTGTATTAGATTACAGTAGTCGAGCTAGCCTGCAGCAACAAGGTACACTATACAGGTGGGCCTCCTTGAAGTTGCAGACCATGGGTACTATAGACAAATGGGCCTATAGAGCATGCAGAGGTGTATGAATGTATATAAACAAGTGGGCCCACACAGACAAGGGGGGCAAATGTGATATCATATGGGTGGGCCCACATACTCATAAGGAGGATTTACATATGCACTGCACACGAATGGGCCCACATTTTATTAGATTACAGTAGTTGAGCTAGCCTGTGGGGACAAGGTACACTATACCAGAGGGCCTGCATGAAGTTGTGGACCATGGGTACTTAGAGTTCTGCACAGGTTAACCCATGGGTGCCGTGATGTCAACCTGTATCCAACCCATCAAAACCCAAACCCGCCCAACCCATGGGTTCTATATCCCACGGGTGCCCCTGACGGGTGTATGGGTGTACACCCCCCATGGGTCAACCCACAGGTCTCTATCATTTAGTAGGTGTCTGTAGCGAACAGTGTAGCTAGGTTCTCTGTCGCATGCAAAAGACTTGCAATCCATATCTGTAGCTACACCATCTCAAACCTATCTGAGATGACATCGTCAATAGCATCCCATTCATCTGGAAGTGCAGCATCCTTTTCATTGGTGTCATCCATCATAACAATTTTCTTCACATCAGAATCCTTCACCATCCCCATGAGACTCCATGACCTGAGGCAGAGTAGCGCACGGACACTTTGGCTTCATAACCAATTTCAGACATGGGTCAACAAATTGCGGCCACGGCTGAACAGCTGCTCAACATCGACTAATGTAGCTATATGAAAAATGGATTAGTACTGATGTAACTATTTGAAACAGAATGAAAAAAAAAAACCTAGAATGCTTAAATAGTCTGTAGCCATGCGTGCAAGTCGAGGGTACCAGGCAGAATTATCAGCCCACCACTGGAGAATGCTATCAACATCCTCAGTGACATCAGTAGCAAGGTAGTCTTCCAGTTCGTTGCACTGTGCTTTCAGCTTAGGTTTAGCCAAGTGCGGGAGGTTATCGAACACATTGGTCGAAGCTTTGAGTTGGCTTGATTCCGGTGTAGTATCCACATCCATATTTGCATCTGTCATGGCATCCATGCTGTTTGCAATATATGTGCAATATGAATTTTCATAAGCATCTGAGATGAGAGTTTTCGCTGTTTCAATCCATTGATGCTCCCAGCCAGCACTTTTGAAGTACTCGAGCTTGTGGCAGGGGTGCAAAACTGTGTGATGGAGTTAGATTGATGTCATAAATGTCAATTGACATACCCATAACGATACGATACATGTCGGTCGAGTCCATTAATGAGTAGTACCTATTGAGAGTCTTCTTAGCAAGTCCAATGGCCACATGGATTGCTGGGCTAAGTTGTTCATCATTCAACATGCCGTTTGTGAAGGCCTCATCAATGTAATCCATGGCTGGTATGACCATGGCAAGGTTTGGCGTTTTACAGGAAAAGAACACTGTTGTGTCCTTCAGAGTCTGTGATTGTGTGATTAGTAAGCCGAATGCTGTGCAAACAAACATGCGCACCTTGAGGACATCATGCAGCTGCCCCAATAGCTCCCACTCCTCCTCGTCCAGTGCACAGTTACTCACTCCCAGCTTGTTCTTATCTGTGATCGCGTCGATTCCAACTCGGTACTCCACTGTGAAGTTCAACATATCGAATGTTGAGTTCCAACGAGTCGAAACATCCCATGGGAGATTTCTCATGGCCAGTCCATGCTCCCTCAATGTCTCCTTCCATGCGGGCAGCAGTTTTGTGCTCAAGTGGATGATTTTGAATGCCAGTTTATGAACCTGGCATCATAGTCAAGGTATGTCTATTTAACCTCAATGAATCCCACTCACCTTCGCAAGCATCAGACGGAGTGGCTGCATATGCGCATCAAGATCAGTGCGCTCCTCTGTAGTCAAGCATTCGGCCTCGTTGGCCCAACTGGCCATATCGTCCTCTACAAGTTCACCATCCGCTTCTTCACTGGCTTGGAATTTTGACTCATATGCCTCAAGTCTCATCTGGAGCTCCTCCAACTCGAGCTCATGCCCCAGCTCTCTCCTATCTTTGTCCTCATTATCCTTGTGCTCAGTGCTTCTAACATCTTTTTTTTTGGCAGATCAAAAACACAAATGAGTGTTTTTGCCACCAAATTGACGATGTGCAAGAAACAGCGAGTATGTGCATTGTCTCCCGCAAAGTGCGCAAGTCAGTCCACTAGTTCATACGTCATCGTATCATTCGATGTGGCATTGTCAGCAGTAATACTCAGGATCTGTAGGCCATGTCAGGTGAGTCGTATGTGGTTTCGTGCATTGCTCACTTTATCTGAGATACCAAATTCAGTTAGAACATTTGCAAATGCTTCTGCCAGGTTCACACCACTGTGTGACTACACACCGACACTGTCAATACAAGGTACGCATATATTCACATGCGACTCACCTTTGCTACTTCAACCACATCCAGGACCATAGACAGTGGCTTCCCCTCATCAGCCAGGTGCACAGTGATAGCCACAAATGCTTTGTGGTTTGGAGAAGTCCATGCGTCCATTGCAAAGCTCAACTCACCATCATATTCCTGGTATGTGATCACTTTTGTGCGGCAGTCATATTAATACAACTTACCCTTAACATTTTAGCAATCCGCTTTCGTGCATTCGTGAACACTAGCTGGGTGTCCTGCAATACTGTGGTTGGGTGTGGTAAGTAATATTCAGGGCGACCTGTCTTCATCAACAATTTAAATCCTCGATCGCTGACTATTTCGAATGGATGCAGGCTCTCCGACACCCAACGCACGATCTCTGCCCTCAAAATTAGTGTTAGCAATAACACTGGACCCAGGCGAATGAACAAAGAACATACTTTGTCTCTGTACGGGTGTGTTGTCTGTGCGAGTAAGTAACCATGGTCTTGCCTTTTTGTTTAAACACAGCTGAGATAGTACCCTGCTCAGTATGATTTCTGACTACTTTGCATGCAGTTTCAAGGTTCTGGCTGTTGGTAACATCATCCATGGCTGCTTCACCCCAACATGACCATGCATGTCTCCACATGTTACTCGTTGACCCTTTATTGCCTTTATCCAGGTATCGCTGTACTTTGTGCTTGCACCCCTTCGCAAGATATTGGAATGCATGAGTCCACCAGTTATTGACATACTCGATCTCAGGAACTGGCAGGAAAAATGTGTAGACTGGTGAGTTCCAATCTTTCATCATATGCTCTATAAAAAATCAGTTGCTACAGCACTGATTGAACTGTAGATCCTCACGAAGCTTGTCGTCTGAATTTACTTCAACGGAGTCACCCTGGTCACTGGTTGCCTTTGTCTTCACACGCTTTGTCTTGCAGTGCACTGCTTTTGTAGTGCGTTTGACCACAATATTTTCATCATCTGAGTCTGACCAAGTGTGTTTCTTGCCTGTCTGTGTACCGCAGGATTCTGCCTCAGCACATGTCTTTGGGACAGTGGCTGAAGCACTATTGTCATGCGCTTCTTGCTCCTTGTCACCTTGTGAACCCGGTTCCTTATTGGCTGCAGTAGCTGCCCTAGCTACTACCATTTTAAGGCCTTATGCATTCTGTGTGAGACGTGGGACACGTTTTTGAAGCATGGTGGAGTTGGAGAGGTGTTTACAGGCTACGGCCTGAAGAGATCCGAGATTCGTACCCAAAAGGTCATTTTTTAAAGTTTCACCCCGATAAAAACCTTGTTTGTACTGTACAGTTGCTGTAAAGATCCGAAATCATGCCAAGATTGTGCTGAGATAGGGCAATTGTAGCATGGGTATTGATCATGAGTATGTACCCATGGGTTGTGGGTATATGGGTCCATTTATGGCAACCTGCACCCATACCTGTAGGAACCCATATCCGTAATCTGCCATGGATGATCTGTACCCGTGCAGAACTCTATGGGTACTATAGACAACTGGGCCCATGGAGCATGCAGAGGTGTATGAATGTATATAAATGAGTGGGCCCACGTACTCATAAGGGGGATTTTTACTATTGATGAATGGGCCTGCATGTAAATAATGGTTAGGCATACCATAGACACATGGGCCCACTCAACCATAAGTGAATATAGTGACCATCACATGGGTGGGCCCATGTAGCCATAGTTGGCTATAGCATATATCACAGGACTGGGACTGCATACTGTACATATAATGGATATTGGTTCATATGAACAGGCCCACATATAAATTACTGCTAGGCATACTATAGACTCATGGGCCCACATGAGGTTGCAGACCATTTGTGATAATGGGCAGGAACTCAAACATGTAGGTGGCAACTGTAGACATCATATGAGCAGGTCCGCATACACCATTACTATACATGAACAGGCCCATCTGTACACAACAGCTAGGGTGCTTGGACACATGGGCTTGCAAATGCATAGATGCATACCATTTCACAAAGTTGGTCCACACATACATCAGGTGTTTTCTACTGTATAAGCACATGTCCACACCTGGATAAAGGGTATCAGTACAATACATGAACAGTCCACCCTGTATAATAGACAGGCATACTATATATACATGGGTCCATATGGACAGAATGTGCTTATGGCTATTGATCGGTATATCAGCAGAGCATGCAGAGGTGCATGAAATAAAAGTGGTGGCATTGGTTCACTATTGCATATAGGTCACTTTGATGACAGACTATAGTTAGCCACATCTGTGCAGATACCATTTATGCTTGTGTATACACAGTCCGCAGCTTCCGGCTTATACACAAATTAACCCTCACACCATTAGTTCCCACACAATAATTCCCACATAGCATTGTGGACTATGTGCATTGTAAATGGGTAGATTCACAACCACATAGGAAATACATCATGACTCCCAGAGGAGTTAGCCACATTGGTGTGGATGCAATGTATGCATGTTTAAACATGTACACATAGTCCACAGCTTCTGGCATATACACAAATCCCCCCACATGCCAATGGTTCCCACATACATAACATTTGCAGACTATGTGTGTTGTACATGGGTAGATTCACAACCATATAGGAAATACTTCATGACTCACACAGGAGTTAGCCACATTAGTGCGGATATAATTTATGCATGTTAACATATATTCTGCAGCTTCTAGCTTCTACACAAATAGACCTGCATGCAAATAGGTCCTACATGACAATGTGGACTATGCTTGTTGCAAAAGGGTAGATTTAAAACCCTATAGTAAATACATGATGTCTCACATAGGATGGTAATCAATTAATAAGGGTTATAAACATATGTGTCTGTTAGGGCACGTTTTCACATGTCAGGGTGTGGAGATATGTGTCTATGGATTCAGATATGGATGAATTCAAGTCCTTGGACATTGTGGAGGTACATGTACAGTATAGATCATAAGCAGCATCCTCTGACCTTTTAATTGTGCGCTAGTTATGCTATACATTCTTGGGCAAGTGGAGGTATTTGTATCTGTACTCATGAGTTTCATCCCTGCTGGCTGGCAATATAGCGCAATTTGAACTTATAACCCATGTGGTTCTTGTTTAGTACATAAAAGGACAGTGCAGTTGGTAATTACAGTACTCTGGGAGTTTGCAAATAGATAATCTACCAGGAGTGCATATGAGCATTACATCGCTCTCTCTGCCTCTCAATATGGTCTAAAGATCCCATTAGCTGTAGGATCTCCTGCCTGACGTTCTTCCACCTCTCCGCATATCTTATACATTCCTGGAAATAATGTAGGATGGTATCAGTAATGGGCTTGTCATACCGATCATGGTGTGGCAGGTTTCCCCCACACTATGCAATGGCCCTTCGCTCTTTCAATATATCTGTGAGATTAAAATAATGAGGTGATCACAACAAATGCAGAGGGATTGCTCACCTGTAATACATGCCTCTGGGATGGTCATGTCCATATTCCGCAATCATTCAGCTTCTACTTCATCCTGTGAACCTTTTACATAGAGTTCCTCAGCTAAGAATGTATAAGGAAAACATATATAACCTATCATATGGCATCAATTCTCTCGTGACCCTCTCTGTTTCCTGGTGTCAAATGATAGGGTCCTGCAACCTGAAAACCCGTGGTGGAATATCATCTGCCAATTTGTGCCACAAATATGAAGGTGGGGAGGTCAGGGTTCCCACTCTTGAACAATCTGGTAGAGGTTGGCCATCAGCATTCTATATTTTAATTGAAGCTCCTTCATGCTTACCATGACCACCATCATCCAGATCTAACAGTCGGTATCTCCGATAAAATGATATAATCAGAGGCTTATATTCATTGTCAGGTTGAAGATGAACTGCAGGAGAGGAGGAGAAGGAGGAAGAGGAGGAAGCTTTGTGCATGATCTCATCCCTATCCTTGTTCGCTGTCGAAGGGAAAATACCATCTGATGTCTTCCTATGCTTGGAAGAAGGGGGGGGAAGCCTGAGCTGGCTCAAGGGAGGGAGAGCATCCTGCTGCTGCACCTTGTCTTCTGAGGCTGGATTTGATGGCTCCTTTCTCCATATTGCGGGCATTGGCAGAATATTCAGCTGGTTCAAGGAAGGAAGAGCCACCATCTCTTGATGAATATTATCTGATTTCAAGTTTGGTAATCCCTTCCATTTATTTGATGGAGGTGGTGAAATTTTCAGCGTGCTCAAGAGAGGACAAGTGTGGGCTGCTTTGGGGATGTCGTTTGATGAGATGGTCACAGATTCCTTTCTCCACTGTGATGGGGAGGGGGGCGGAATGAGCAGGGTATTCAATGAAGGAAGCGTGTCAGCCTTCTGAAGTTTCCACTACTCTGGAGCCATGGTGACTTTGGACTCAGCACACAGTGATGGCATGATAAGTGACTCATACCCAGTTTTCCCTCACTCAAACCACTAGATAGCAGAGGAACATGTTCCTTGATATCGTCTGATATATTAATGACCTCCACATCCAGAGACATCAGGGTGGATGAATGAGGGGATTGCCCAGAGGATGATGATGATGGTGGAATAAT
Organism: Phylloporus rhodoxanthus; assembly: GCA_038091195.1. Lineage (NCBI taxonomy): Eukaryota > Fungi > Basidiomycota > Agaricomycetes > Boletales > Boletaceae > Phylloporus > Phylloporus rhodoxanthus. Next base: position 1,948 of record JBBPNZ010000340.1, on the reverse strand, counting down.
AATTTCTGCTGGATTGAAATAAATACCACCATATTGAGCTAAACTCATACACTAACCTTCTACTGCAAATCGTACATGGCGAATGTTAGATTGCATGGTGAGAGAATTTGTAATGTGGGAGGGGTGAAATAAAAACAATATGTGGAGGTGATACACTGGGTGGAATAGACATGATCAACTATGCTAAATGATACATTTGTGGCTCAACAGGCCAACCATTGACTGTGGGAAATTTACCTTGTTGTATTCCAATATTTTCATGCTTGCTCCCACACCAAAACAACCTTCATTTGACCTCTGCATCTTCACACCGATGACTTGTTTTCAACATGGATACCACTGCTGCCAACATTGCATTTGATGCCGCTAAGAATACAATTGAAGGAGCACTATGGTATGATGTCTCTAATGGGACTCTAGAGATATGAAACTGTGCAGTCAGCATAATACAGCGCAAAATGGTAAGTTATCACTGTTCTATTTGCTGTAATGGACGTCTCACAGTTCACAGGGTCACATTTCTCATGTGATTCCCCATGTGACGTGTATCTCCTCATTGCAGTCGATCATTACTACCCAAAGGAGTTATGGACGAGCTTGGAGTGGCTTAACTGGGGATGCATCTGCATACCAGACATCACAGCCCTGAATGGCCATGTGTGGTGGCTGCAAGTGGTACAAGATGGTGTAAATGAGGATGAGAGTGAGTCCAAATCCTCTGTGCTGGGAAAATGGAAAGCAGAGGAGAGCAATGGAAGTGAGACTAAAGGGGAAGGAGATAGAGAGGCTGAGGGAATGATCACGAAGGTGCTGAAGAGCAAGGAGATTTTGCAGGAGGAGGCAGAGAAGGACAAAGCAGATGAAGCAGTGCAGTGGAAAGAAAAGGTAGAGGGGAAGAAGAAGGCAAACAATGACAACAACAGGGAGGATATCAAGTGTGGCCACCCCTATCAGAGGCGCTGAATTGAGAGTGAAAAATCTTCGTCAAAAGTTCCTCAGCCCTGGGAACCTGTCATTCAGGTCCCAAGGAATACCCCAACTCCACCATATACACCACCGTCTGAAAGCATGCCCAAAGACACTGGGAATGAAGATGCAGGGGCTGTTCATTGGGTCCCCTGCTCCCAGTGTGCAAATAAGCAACTGAGGTGCACTCAAAGCAAGACAGGATCTGTATATGGCCTCTGCAAGATGAGCAAGCATCAATACGACCATGCTATACCAGGGCGTGGGCGCTCTACTTCACGAGCACCCTCTCATGCCCTGTCTTGACCACCAATGGCCACAAAGAAGAAGACAAAGGAGGCACACATGACGCTGGCATGACCACCATCCTCTACTTTTGTCAAGACCGGGTCAACTCCTGAGAGAACTCTGGAACTCCAGAGTTTTGGGTTGGAAGGGACTGCAGCTTCACCATATGTGGTGTGCCCTTGTCAATGTCGTGTTCCTGAATTTGGACAGAGGGTCGGAGATCAGAGATGGACAAGAGTAGAGGAGTGGTATCTAAGTCGATATTTGAACTAGAGTACAAGTATCGAGTACAGAGGGTTTACAGTGGCTCAAATAAGTGTCCCAATGTTGGGGCATTTTGGAAAGACTTGACATTTGCAAAAGAACTAAAATGTATCAGCTCTAACCCTTGCAGGGTCATAAATACAGTAGCCCTGACCCCTGTCCTAAAGATGAGCCCTTAGTCATGTGATTTGGTTGCCATAGGATTGAGATATAACCATTTCAATATGACATGTCATTGGGACACTTATTTGACCCTGATGTTAATATATCAGTCATCATTTGGTAAATATGTAACATAATGTCCTGATGGATGCTGTGCTTCAACCCTGTCTCATTATGTAACTTACATAACCCTGAGCACTATAAAGGGCAGAGATACTATCCAGTTAACCCTACTTTACCATGAAGCCCATTTCTACCTCTGCTAGAG
>JBBPNZ010000339.1:0-22758 GCA_038091195.1 Phylloporus rhodoxanthus | reverse complement strand
GGCGATGAGAACGCTACTAGCAGACACCTCCGTCAACCGTCGGGCACCATCACCGGTGGGGCGTCGCGCGCAGCTGCCATCTTGAATGGCCTCAAGGGTGGTCCACAACGTCCCGCTCTCGGTGAGGTTACCACCACCGCCGTCAACCGTAAGGTTAGTCGACGATGGTTGATATCACGTAGCTTGCTGAGCCGCGCTCCTCCTGCTGCCTCGCTTGCCCTCCAGGATGCCGTCAAGGCTGCTGCCGCAAAAGAGAGCCTGAAGGACAATACAGAGCAGGGAATGAAGCGCTCCCGCTCATCGTCCCTAGCAGCTGCTACTGGCCCGCAACGCGTCCCGGCGGGCCCTGGTCGAACGGAGACCGCCAACAACGTCTCTCGCACATCTACTGCGCGAGCACAGAAACCTTCTGTCTTCAAGCGAATGTCGCGGCAGGAAACCGCTGTACCAGTAGTCATCCCCACCCAGGTCGTCGAAGAGAAAGAGAACGAGATGGACGTCGAACAAATCCAAGACTTACAAACAGAGTCCGAGCTCCTTGAGATGCTTGAGGTCAAGGATGAACAGGATATGATAGGAGTCCAATCAACTTGCGTCGACGACGAAAACATCCCAGAGCCTGAAGTTCTCGAACCTAAATCCCCACGTATGTGGCCGGACGTCGACACGGAAAAGGCCATAAGACATTACAAGGAGGTAGCGGACATTCAGCGAACGTACCAAGATGAAGTTGATATTTTCGACACCACCATGGTGTGCGAGTACTCTGATGAGATTTTTAAATACATGTCGGAACTCGAAGTGAGTTGTCCACGATTCACCGAGACCGTATTTGCTGATCCATCGCTCGATAGGAGGACGTGATGCCCAATCCAGATTATATGGATGGTCAGAACGAGGTGACGTGGTCTATGCGACAAACCCTTGTCGACTGGCTCCTTCAAGTACACTTGCGGTGGCACATGCTTCCCGAGACACTCTGGATCGCCATCAATATCGTTGATCGTTTCCTTACCAGAAGAGTCGTATCGCTCGTCAAGCTCCAGCTCGTTGGTGTTACTGCGATGTTTATTGCTGCAAAGTACGAAGAGATTTTGGCACCCTCGGTCGACGAGTTTGTCTTCATGACGGAGAATGGGTACAGCAAGGAGGAAATCCTCAAAGGCGAGCGCATTGTCTTGCAAACCCTGGACTTCAAGATTTCGCAATATTGCTCTCCGTACAGTTGGATGCGAAAGATAAGCAAGGCCGACGACTACGACATTCAGACGAGGACATTGGGCAAGTTCCTGGCCGAGGTCACCCTGCTGGACCATCGCTTTTTGAGATGCAGACCGAGTCTCGTTGCAGCGGTCGCAATGTACAGCGCGAGGAAGATGCTTGGTGGTGGCTGGGTGAGGAATGAATGCGAATCATTTGTGCTGATGACTGATCATGTGACCCGTTTCCATTTCCGGCTACCTAGAACGGAGTGTTTGTGTACCACTCTGGGTTCGTTGCGGAACATCTGGAAACCGGTCATCAATGGATCTGCGAGAAACTCCTCGAGGACAACTTTGTACAGCAATATGCTTGTCAGAAGTATGCGCACAAGAAGTTCCTCAAGGCGTCGCTCTTCGCCATCGAGTGGGCCAAGAACAACCCGAGTCGAGGCGAAGAGGATAACATGATACTCAACAAGTAATCGCAGCTCTGCCCTGGCATTGTTCAGTTTCCCGTACGACATCTCCAGATTCACCACCCCATCTTGTCCTTGACATCCTGTTTCAAATTCTCGCATCCATCCGCAATCTCAATGTCTGATTACACACTCTAGTCTCATGTCTTATCTCCCTATGTGTTGCTCTTGCCTTGCTATCTTCCCATGCATTCCTCTCGTTGCATATCCTTCCATTATCTGTTTGCCGCTGCGCACTATTGCGAAACACATCGTATCCATCTAATCACGTATACATGCTCGTTTTGCCTATGTCCCCCGCTTTTGCAGTGTTCGCACTCATCCCCGGCACTCCTCCGCAGACTTATTTGTATGCCATGCACCTCCATTTACTTTCTCTCGCGTCTCGTCTCGTCTCTCTCTCTCTCTGGTTGCTTTGTTTCATTTTTGTGCGTGCCATTTTTATTTTTCTATCTACTCGTTCATACTATTCGTCTCATCTTGACATTTGTCGGCTCCTTATTATCATTGGGTCTTGCTTGCACATTTCCCGCCACCATTTGATTGACTCGAGCTTTCTACTTGTTTCCTGTACGCTCGTCTCGAATAGCTCTGTTGGGCCGTTTTCTGCGTTACTGTGTAGCACGTAGTAGCTGCCGGGTGCCTACTCGTCTCGTCGAATCAGCATTTATTAATATTTTCCCTCTCACCGGTTGAAAGAATCAAATGTGTTATCACTTCCACGTGATTTCTCAGCTCCCTTTAAGAGAGTAGTTTGGAGAGGGCAGAATCATTCAACGTTCTGGCCATGTCGCTCTCGTTTAAAGGCCACACCGTCGTCGTGACCGGTGCCGGCGGCGGACTCGGTAAAGCGTACGTCCCCTTCCAGCATTATTGTGCTTCCCACTTACACGCATCAGATATTCCCTCTTGTTTGCCGCTCGCGGTGCCAATGTTGTCGTAAACGACTTTAACGCCGAAGCAGGCCAAAACGTAGCCGACGAAATCAAACGAGGCGGGTAGTTTCCGGATTCGCGGCTCTGGCATCTAAATTGACATTCGTTGTCAGCGGGCGGAAACGCTGTCATAAACACGTCTTCGGTTACGGACAGTGCGGCTGTGATACAAAGCGCAATTGATGCCTTTGGAGGGATTAGTGTGCTTGTTAACAATGCAGGGATTTTGCGCGACAAGGGGTACGCTGTCCGCAACCCGTGCCGGGGGGAACTTGACCTATTGCGTTTCTTCCGGGAATAGATTCAAAAACATGTCGGATGCCGAGTTTGACCAGGTCATTGCGGTACATCTCAAGGGTGCATATGCGTGTACAAAGGCTGCTTGGCCGCATTTCCGTAACCAAAAGTTTGGACGGATCGTCAACACGGCGAGTGCCGCGGGTATCTATGGTACGTCTTCCGCGTGGGGCACCACCGGCTGTCTCAAACGGCCACAGGTAACTTTGGCCAGGCGAATTACAGCGCGGCAAAGATGGGTTTGATTGGATTCACAAGAGCGCTTGCGAGGGAAGGCGCCAAGTACAACATTAATGCAATTGCCATCGCACCTGTGAGTTTCTTTCCTTGCGCGGCAGTTCATTCCGCTCAATCTTTTTTCAGGCCGCTGCGTCAAAGATGACAGAGACTGTCATGCCACGAGAAATCCTCGAAAAGCTGAAGGTAGAGGATTCTGTGCATCTTTTGTGCATTCACTCTGAATGCAGACCTTTCTGACAGCCTGATTTTGTCGCACCATTTGTCGTTGCCGTGTGCCATCCTGATGGTCCAAACGCATCAGGACGCGTGTTTGAAGTAGGAGCAGGGTTCGTCGCAGAGAACCGCTGGGAGAGGAGTAAGGGGACCATCTGGAAAACAGATGAAACTTTCACGCCTTCCGCTGTGAGGCGTACTTTCCATCTATAGTTTGGAATCATCTCACATTACATTAGGTCAAACTCAAGTGGTCAGAAGTCACTGACTTTTCGGATCCGAGATAGTGAGCACACCTCATGCAGGCAATATTCTCATATTCTAACAAGATTACACAGTCCAGAATCCGCTGCAGATGTTGAGAGCACTGTACGCCACTCGTTTTGATTTGATGTGGTTCTCCATTTATGGCTTTTGATAGCTTGATGTTGCTGCCACACTGCCGCCGAATCCTCAATCAACGCCACCCGTTCAATTTAGTGGTCAAACTGTCATCATCACCGGAGCGGCTGCTGGTCTAGGTCGTGCTTATGCTCTCATGTATGGGCGACTGGGGGCAAACGTCGTCGTAAATGACGTTGTCGAAAAAGGAGCCAATGCCGTGTGTGAGGAAGTCCGGCAAGGCTAGTAACCCCCATCTTCCGTGGTTCTAATTTCTAATGAGTGACACGTAGCTGGTGGCAAGGCAGCGCCTGTCATTTGCTCCGCAGAAGACGGCGATCGTATCGTCAAGGCCGCTTTGGACGCATTTGGTGGTGTGCACGTCCTCGTAGCGAACGCGGGTGTATTGCGCGATCGCTCGTTTGCTGCCATGTCCGAACAAGAATGGGACCTAGTGATGGCCATTCATCTCCGAGGCACCTTCAAGGTCCGTTCTTTTGTGGGTGCGGAGGTGGTTGCTGATAACATACACCAGTGTGCAAAAGCCGTTTGGCCGATATTCCAGGAACAAAAGTACGGGCGGATCGTGACGACGTGTTCCCAAGTTGGTATCTGTGAGTCGATATATATTCGCTTACTTTTCGCCGTCTGAGACACTTTCCTAGATGGGAATTTTGGGCAGACCAACGTGAGTCTCCTGGCTGCTCATTCCATCGCCATCTTATAAATTTGGATAGTACTGCACTGCTAAAGCTGCCATCATGGGATTCACAAAGACCCTAGCGTTTGAGGGCAAGAAGTACAACATTCTTTGCAATATCATTGCTCCGAGTGCAGGTACCGCGATGACGATGACGATCTGGTCGGTCAATGGGTGCATCTTCGTTATTCCCCACTTACACGATCTTTAGGCCGAAAGAGATGGTTGATGCCTACAAGGTCGTTCAGCGTCTCTCCATAGCATTTTCCAGTGATTTATATTTCTTAGCCTGATTTCATCGCCCCCATCGTGGGTTATCTCACTAGCCGAGATAACACTCAGGCGACAGGGAAAGTGTTTGAAATATTGGGTGGCTGGGCAGCCGAGACGCGGTGGCAACGAACGGGCGGACATGGGTTCCCGACCAACGTACCTCTGACGCCCGAAAATGTTCTCGCAAAATGGAACGTGTTTACCAGCTTTGGTACGTGTCCTCATTTTGTCTACTTTGATAAGGAAGGATAAGAAGGTCGCTGACGGGTTGCGGATGCAGAGGATGGGAGGGCAACCTATCCGGCCACGACGGCAGAAGGTATGGCAACGCTTATGGCGAATTTGGACAACACAGCGAAGCCCGTCAAATCGAAATTGTAATTGTTGTCGAAATAACTTTGACCAATTAGTCCTCTTTTGCGAGTGCACATAAGATGCACCCTTGTTGGTTTACTGGCTTAGTCGACAATGAGAACTAGGACACCTGTATTTAAATCTCGTCTTACATTATATCATTATGAAAAACTTGTATTGACCTGACAGAATGAAAGATGAGATTTTGGCATTGACATCAATCAGTATTCTGTCCGCTGTTTACGGACTACCAAGCAGTATTCTGGCTCGGCACCCTTCCTGGGTTCCGGATTTCAAGAATGTTACAGGTTGCGACTTTCCAGGAGTGGATGGATGGCCCCATCATGAGGTCGACGAAAAACCACTAGGTGGCACTGATTGGGGAAATTACAAGTCTTGGTATCAGCATGTAGACAAAGCACCGGATTGAAGGCTGAGCGCTGATCGATTGGCAGCACTGGCGATGCTCCATGGTCATATCCAAAGGGGTTGATTAAGATTACCAGACTTTGTTCACTTGAGTAAACAAAGAATCAGTTAGTCTTATTCCCACAAACAGCACTGGCAGTCAGTTGAGTGAGGCCAGATCAGGAGTGCTTTGATAGTGATGGAACACAGCCAAGGTTGGACATTTTAAGTTAGTTCAGTCTCCCGGCGAGGTTGACTCACAACTACTATCAGTTCTGAACGGGCCGCCGAGTCCCGCCAAGATCGAATGCAGAAACAAGAGTTTTGGTTTCACTGCGATGACATCAGAACAAAATCTTTTGCGGCTCGATTCAAAGAGACATCTCACAGCGAGAATGGGTAAAAAAAAATCGTGCAGTTCATGACAAGGTCGCCGATTAACCGCTCGACGTGCAGGAAGTTCAATTTGAGCCCAAAGCTCCACAAGGTTACCCAAATGCTCATCGAAACCAGCCACATTTAGCGCGCTGAGCTGAGCTACGGCCGGCGCCTGCGGCGCTATCTGCTGTGGTACATCACGCAGAGAACGGAGGTAGGTGACGGACCGTTTTGGCATAGCACACTGTTGGGTGTTTCTTGCCTTTAGATCCGCACAGCTACCGTGTAGTATAGGTCAGTCACCTACCGGTCGGTCCAAGAAGCAGCAGTTATAAGATCGGCGCTATCTGCTGGATTCGCTCAATCTCTGTTCCACGTACTCCCTTCTTCCAGAAGAGATGTGCCTCCTTTCAGTTGCTGCGCTCATTTTTGGGGCAGCGGTAGCCCATGCGGTGTCGCTTCATGCTAAAGTTGATAACTTGAAATCTGGCCACTTTACATTCCGCTCTCAGATCCAAAACGACACGAATCTGCGCTACGTCTCAAATTCCGGGATTTGCGAGACGACCCCTGGTGTCAGCCAGTATTCTGGTTACATTGATGTTGGGACGAATATGTCAATGGTGAGTATGTTGTGCTGGTGAAGCAGGGCTAGCACTAACGCTTGGTTATAGTGGTTCTGGTTCTTCGAGGCTCGTGATTCGCCTGAGACCGCGCCGTTTGCGCTTTGGTAAGGAGGATATGCAGCGACAGTAGTGAAATCTCATCTCATCTCCCGCCTGAAAGGCTGAACGGTGGCCCAGGCTGTTCTTCGATGATCGGTCTCTTCCAAGGTAAGCTACTCTACTGTGTGCGGCACACGAATCAGCCATTGTTTCAATTCTCAGAGAATGGACCATGCACTGTGAACGAGGATGGAAAAACAACATCCCTGAACCCATACAGGTAAGTAAACCACTGGATCATGAAAGGTGTCGTCTAAACAAGCGAGGCAGTTGGAACAACGTGAGCAATAGTGCGTCGTGGACATATTTGCTCAAAGGATGCAACTTATCTTCGTCTTGCAGTTATATACATTGATCAACCAATCGGTACCGGTTTCTCCTACGGAACGGACACAGTCAACAGCACAGAAACTGCTGCACCATTTGTCTGGAAAGCATTCCAGATACTTTTTGAGAGTAAGCTCTTCTCCAAGTATGCGAGTCGTGAGTATGTGCTTTAGATGCCTCTCCTAGGACATCACATTTAGAACATTTTACTAGGTTCATCTTTGCCACAGAGAGCTATGGCGGTCACTATGGACCCAGCTTCGTGACATACTTTGACCATCAGAACGCTTTGATCGCTTGCGGTGCGATCGAAGGCGAGCCTGTCGTTGTCAGTGCTCTCGTGGTTAATAAGTAAGCCATACCCGAGCGATCGTATATGCCACATTGTTTAATATCCAATGCAGTGGTTGGTTTGATCCCCTGATCCAGTACATCGCCTACTACAATTTCGCAACCTATGCTCCTGGGTATGGCCAACTCCAACCCGATGATGTGTTGAAGAATATCTCCGAAGCTCTCTATGGCCCCAACGGATGCGTCATGCAAGAGACAGACTGCTACGCTGCCGGTTACTCGACTAACGCTAACAGCATTTGTAATCAAGCAGACAACTATTGTGTATGTCAGATCGCATGTTTCACACAGACTTTTTCAGCCTCTCGATCCGACAGATAAACAATATCTACACCGCTGCAATTGGAAGCCGAGACGCTGATGATCTCCGCCAGAATGCCTCGGCGTTATTCCCTCCCGAGTACTACCTGAATTACTTGGGCATTCCGGAGGTCATGAGCGAAATTGGTGCTGAAACCACTTATCAAGAATGCCCCAATGCTCCATACGATTTATTCACGAAAACCGGAGATGTTTGTCGTCTGAAATTCCCAGTGGCCAACATCTTATCCGAACTGATGAATGGATACTCTACAGGATGCACGATCGTGGCTTCCTCAGCTTTCCGCGTTGGTGGATTCTGGACTGAGGGTTCTAGTCTGGGTATGTGAGTCTGGTGATAGGCAGTTCAACTTTGATTTAACTCTGAATCACTCTAGGCTGGTGATGCGGATATCAAGTGCGCTTACATTCAATCCTTTTTGATATTCCTTGACGACTGACCGTTCCACAGCTGCAACTGGCTTGGTGTGAGTTCGGAGTTGTGGTCATTTGTCCTCTGCTGATTTCCTCACAGAATTATGCCTGTGTGCTTGCTATGAACTGGTACGGGAACGAGACTCTCCATAACACCCCTCTCCAAAACATCACCCTTTACGGCACCACTATCGCTGCCGTCGCAAATGTGGACAATTTCTCTTTCGCGTATGCACACTTCATTGACCGTCATGGTTGGCGCTGACCTTTCATCCCGAAACAGGAGGGTCTATGCCGCTGGGCATGAAGTGGTGCGTCAAAGCTCACGTTAATAGTATTGCCTTTACTGAGCATTCCTCAGCCTGCGTTCCAACCCGCGGCTGCTCTGCAGATTTTCACCCAGGTCATCAACAAGGAACCTCTCCACTCGGTATAAGGACTGGGTACCATCGCGAATAAATACACATGTACCGAAGGCGTACACAACCAATATGAGCATCGTCCGTGTCATCCGCGTACATATTGTCTGAATCGAAAGGCCCGTCGCAACGTTGGCTGAATCCACCATGATCTGAGACACGTTGAGATATACGTAGCATCTGGATTTGCGACGACGAACAAAGCTGGTTTTGAGCCGACTTTTGAAGTGGAGACCGTAGGATCTTCTTGGAGGCAATTGGTCAGGCCAACATATTTTAGGAACAAGGGAAGTGTTGATGGCAGCTAATAATTCAGGAAGAATACTTATGGCAAGTTTGTCTGCATCGAACAATCATTGTTACTGAGCAGTCTTGCATAATTTTGAGCTAGTAGGCCTTGTCTAAGTCCGTCACGTTGTACGATCACCGACAAGGCCCAAACACTACATGGTACAAGTGTCTAATTTCATCGACACTGAAAATCACCTGTTGTTTACGAAAAAAAAGCAAAGATAAGACGAGATAAACCGGGGACAAGAACTAGACATGTCTGAATGGACTTCCTTTAGCTACCATCTTACCCAGTGACTAGAGGATACGGAATTTGCAGTGGGGACTCGGAGATTGCTGACATGTGATTTCGACGCCATGTCCGATTGATTCGCTCACCGGTAGTAACTTCCTCTCTACCTTCACTGACACTGAAGCCATGTCCAAGTTACCTGCTGTTTTCGTTGACCCAGAGGACTCGCAGTTGGTAGCAGACGCGAAAAAACAAGTTCCGGAGAACCAAGATTACTCGTACACAGGACGGGATGTCGTTCTTTACAACCTCGGCGTCGGTGCCACTGAACAAGAGCTTCAATGGACGTACGAGGGTCACGACGAATTTAGTGCCCTCCCTACTTTTGGCGTCATTCCGCAGTTTGCTGCTAGCTCAGGCGTACCCCTCAGATGGCTCCCAAACTTCAACCCCGTACGTTTTCAGGCCCTGTCCCTGCTTTAACCCTGGGCCTGTTTACTGTATTTTCTTGCCGCTGACGGCGATGGCGCGTTGCCACTTGTAGGCGATGCTTTTGCACGGCGAACAATACCTGTCCATCAAGGCTGCCATACCCACCGAGGGAACCTTCGTGAACGAAACCCGGTGTGTCATCACTCACCCCATCGGGCGGGTCTGCTCCACGCCACTGATCACACGAAGCACAGGCTACTCGAAGTCCTAGACAAGGGAAAGGCGGCTTCCGTTACGACCCTCGTCCATACCAGGAACAAGGTCACGGGACAGCTCCTCTTTGAAAACCAAGTCACCGTCTTCATTCGTGGCGCTGGCGGGTTTGGTGGTAAGCGTTCAGGCTCCGGTATGTTTCATTCATGTCGGCCGAAACCGGGTATGCCTTTTCTTACCCATGCAATTTAAACGTCATCGTAGACAGGGGTGCAGCATCCGCCCCAAACGTGCAACCAAATCGTGCGGCAGATGCTGTTATGGAAGAAAAGACGTCACCCATACAGGCTGCTCTATATCGGTCAGTACTATTTCATTACCCCATCTTGGTGATTGTTCATTCAGGGTCCAAAATCGTGTAAACTCAGTCTGAGCGGCGACTACAATCCATTACATGTAGGCGTCATTCACTTCTTCTTTTGGTGAACCCAATCCTGAAAGAACAACCCCCTTTTCTCCATTTCATCTGATCTGATCTGGCATCCGTTGTATGACGACCGTTCGAATCGGGTGGTTTGATCCCAGATCTTGCCAGACTTTGCCGCGATTGGCGGGTTCGATAAACCGATTCTACACGGTACGTCGCTACGTCTCCACCCCCATTCAGCGGACTTCTTAAGTTGACGCGTGATCGTTGTGGGGGCGTGATGACACACAGGACTTTGCTTCATGGGGATTGCAGGAAAACATGTTCTCAAGACGTTTGGACCTTTCAAGGACATCAAAGTCCGGTAAGTTGTGGGAAAACTTGGCACTACATGTTTTCGCAAAGGGACACATCATGGATCTCCTTTCCTGTCCCCCACTCCCCTGCCAATTGTCCATCACAATCAACGTTCGCTGATGTGATTCTTTATCATGCCTCCCCTTGCAGGTTCGCTGGCGTCGTGTACCCCGGCGAGACGCTCGTCACCGAGATGTGGAAAGAAGGCAACAAGGTGATCTTCAGTACGTCGCATTCTTCTGTGGCCGGGGTATCGCATCATAGAGTGTGAACTTATGCTTCATGTAATGCCGCAGGGACGAAGACCAAGGGACGAGGGACGACAGTGTTGACAAGCGCTGCGGTGACCCTGGTGGATGGCGAAAGGGCGAAATTGTAGTTCTGGTAGATTGCTTGTATGTGACGCCTAATTTTTTGAATATTTTTGACCATAGCTAGACTGCACAGATGACGCTCAAATAGTTCGCACGTAAATGTATGTATGTTTCAGAAGGGTTTTCGGCACCATTTGGAGCTCAGGACAGCGTATCATCATTCGTCATCGTTCGCCGATATAATTACGTGCCAGAGAAAAATGATGTCAAAAATATGTCAAAGAGACGAAGATAGTATGAACTATGGTGCATAAATGTATCGGTACGTGCTACGTAAGGCAGCGGTTTGGCATAGAGATGTGTTGAACACTGCACCCGTTATACCATTCAACAAGTCAATACGGGAGGAACACCTAAAATGAGTAGCGTCAGAATAAATTGCGTGCGTGCATCGGAGGCGCATTTCCCCCAAAAATAAACAGCGACGTACCAGGATAATACCAAAACGTGACACAGAGAATGAGGTAAAGGCCTGGTTACCATGTGTGGTCAGCAAAAAAGATTAGCCTGTGCACCAGCATTCAAAGCGATGAGCAGGACGCACACATGAGGATCATCCCTTCGAGCCAGTTCGACTTGCCATCTTGGAGCATGTAGTTGACGATGAGTACTGTATAAGACGTGGATGATTAGACGGTTAGACCTATATAGGCAAAAGAGGAACATGGGAGGGCATACCTGAAAGGAAGAGGACGATGGACTGGAAAGGGTCAAACAAAAGTGTGAGTGGCTTGCCAAGTATCCATCCCAAAGTGACAATGAACCTGGGTTGGCGACAGACGTAAGCGAATACGGATCCCTCAGATGGGATAACAGTGACATACGGGATAACGAAGAGCGCAATTTGCTGGTGGCGAGGTGAGTGCGTTCTAGAAAAAAAGCGAGGCATCACAAGAGGGACTCACGATACTCGAACCAACCGCAACACCCAGACTGAGCGTCAACTTGTCCTTGACAGAAACTGTGACTGCCGTGACGTGTTCTGCGGCATTCCCGACAATGGGGAGAAGTATAACTCCAACGAACTCCTTGCTAATAGCCCCGGTGTCCGTAAGACCGCTGATAGAGTCTACCATAAACTCCGCAGTAACCGCGACAAGCTATGCGGGATCGTAAATGGTCACCTTGGACATCGAGGTAAACTCACCACAGTGACGGCAATCAAGAGTCCGACTGATACCGGCACACTCATCTGCGGCTCCTCAGTTTCCTCCTCAAGTAGCATTGGCCCAGCATGACCCGACTCCGGGTCTGCTATTGGCTGAGCAATATTGGTCCTGTCCTCCGGCACCGAGGAACGGGGCTGTTGTTGAGGAGAGCCGACTAGTGGCGTTTCAGTGTATTGGGGCACGGCCGCTTGCTTGCCATGGCGGAATCTCTTCATCTTGAATGGGTTTTCCTTATATTTCTTTGATTCTAAGATCTCCTCGCTATCATCCTGATAGAGACCTTTATGTGAAAAAAGCTGGAAGAAAAGGTAGGATGCATAGACTACAAGAAATCACATTAGCCGAACAATCACTACTTGAAAGCAAATCTTTACTAAAGAGTAGAATGATGGCAACCTACAAATAGCTTAGATACGGTCATCCGCTCCAGACGTTAGTGAACTCACCCCGTGACTCATTTTAAGGATCGATTGATCAGTGGTGTTTACATCAGCCCCTTGTTGAACCAGCATAAAGGCACTAGGGAGGAGGACAGCAATAACACTGATGGTCAAAAGCGTTGAGTTCATTTGTGCGGCAACTTTTATTCAAGATTTCAATCAAGGCGAACGGCAAACAATGGAGAATACATACTGAGCCCGAAACCCTGCTCCGAGAACCTTAGGCCACCCGCAAAGAAACACATGCCAAGCACAAGCACTGTCGTGGCAACCAAGACCATGAGAATGAACCAGTAATGTGAGCCGAAATATCTTACGCAAATTGCTAAGGATGGACCCCACGACTAGTAAAGGGTGTGAGTGCGGAGACATGCGACCGCCGAGGGAAACGTTTTACTCACGGGATGACTGCACGATGTCTAGTTCACACTTGGCCAAAGCGATGATCTTACACGCACGATAAGCATGCGACATGCGGATGATGGAATTGACATACCGACACGATCAACTCGACACTGGCAAAGTGATGCAGAAGTTAGCCTACAAAGAGGAGCGAAGAAGATCTACATACGCATTCCCCTAGAGAAAGATGTCAAAAGACCCATCAAAAAAGGGTGATTGTACCCACTAGTGTCGCATTCATGAGGCCGGCCAAGGTTTGCCCGACCCGCATTGACAACTCCTCTGTGGCAAATGCGAGTAGCTGGTGATTGATGAACACAATGCCTTTAATTCCCGAGTAATAGACTCACCTTGGCGAGAGGTATTATTGCCAAAAAAGTTACTATTAAAGTGAGGCGACAAACACTAGCGAACAAGGGCGAATACGCACAGACGAAGATGAGAGTGTGTTGGTTTGGCAAAGCGAAATTTAGTGCCCACTTATCCAGCGAACATCAGTGGGGAACAAGAGAAGGAAAGGTGATGCATACGGATATTGGGATGCAAACAAGAAGAATATTCAAATCTGGCGACCAAAGTTTGAGAAAGAGGCCCGTCTTGGTGAGCAAACTACTCACACGACGCTAATATAATGGATCGTATGCTTTTCCAAGCTGTTGGAGCCTGCCCCACCTTCCTTTCAGGCTGTATGAGGGTGGCAGCACGTTGTCGAAGAGAGGGGTTCGTTCGTTGCGCTCCCTGCTCGGTCGTTCGTCTCCTCACGCCCGAGGATGAACTAGCCGGCTCAGGGGAGAGAATTAATTGTGTGGAGTCCAAAATCGACTCCGAGGTGCCAAGTTCTGCCACTGGTGTCAACGACCGAGCGGTATCCATGAGTTTCCGAGGTGTTAACCCTTAGGAGTAAGTAACCCACTGTTATTCAGAGGTTAGGAATCAATATTAGAATGCTGGTTTGAAATGTCGGTTGGTGAATGAGAAACGAGACGGGGAAAAAAGGATGCTTCCAAGTGGAAGGTCTATTTGAAGGCTAGTGAGGTGCGGCACGGCGATTGCGAGGGTCTTGCCAAGTAAAGCCAAGCCGCAAACATACACCCGAAAAGGCAACCTCTGCTGTTTGAACAGGCCTACCAACTCGAAAAATCAATGTGTTTTCTTCCCATCTTCTTTTTGAACATACCTGCTATGTTGCCTGGTGTCCACAATCGTCGAGCATTTGAGATCTGACTTGGCCAGTGTGAACCGGAGATGTCCGAGAGCAGAATTGTTCCATTCGAATGTTCTATATCCATGCGCGCCGTAACTGCCCCATCGGATGTGCTGCGCAAACGCGCACGGCCCATCTGCAACAAGATTGGTACCAAGCATAATAATGGCTCTCCATGTCTTTATAATTTTACAATGGGGCCTCAGACTGGCGCCTAAGGCATGACGCTGAAATTACCATTCTAAGTAGCCAGGATTGACGCGGCCGTTGGGGAAGTCATCTTTCGTCTTCCGACCAATGTTGCACAGCCACTGTAGTCTGTGTCTCACTACCTCTGTTTCAGATACTCGGCCACTCCGTGTCTTAACGGAAATCACGGGACATGTGAAAGGCTGTCGCTCAAGCGCTCACCGCCGACCGGGTTAGATTAGCCGTGATGCTAGCGGCATCTTCTTTGATTCTTATTCTTCATTTTCCGACATTATCGCGCTGCATCGCGTCATAGGCAAGGGTACGGAGCGTTGCTTTCTTTATGTGCATGCCTAACCGACCTTGGTGGCGACAGCGAGGTCACCCCACCTCGGTTTGTCGGCCGTTTATCAAGTTCCGTGGGCTTGTACCAAACATGTGGGACTAGCCCCCGAAAGATTCTCCCATAACGCATATTCGAGAATTCCCATCACCACTGAAAGGCAACGTTTAGTGCGATTGGGTGTACATAAACAAATAGATGAGATTAGGGTCTTGAAGCTTGAAATCCCTTTTGTTCCGCTCGGCCGTCGTGCTATGTAAGTTGTCTCGTATGCAGCGCACTGGCACTTCTCACAAGATGATGCAAATAAGATATGCTTGACACAGGGATAAGACAGATGTTATAGAACTAGTCCCTTCGATCAATAGCAAGTGTGGTCGACCTATATTCAATTTCCGACTCCGACTCGGCAAAGCGGCAGGGCAGGGGCGAGGAGAGTGTAGTAAAGTGTACACTGCGACATTCTCACTGCGACAGGCAACCTTCTCGGACCAACCGCATTCTGCACGTGAATAAACATTGTTCCAACGAAACGATCACTCCAAATACACCCTCTTCCAAGGTGCTTATCAAACAGAACAGGTAATACGGTAGGATGGTAAGTTATGAACGAAAAGACAGTTCCAGGATCAAAGCTCCATATGGCATGACCGGTGCCAATGGACAAATTAGTCGTGATTTTTATGTGTATTTCACCCTTGATACGCAAAAGAAACAGCGCCGTATAAACCGTCCTCGCGGCCCAACATGCCATAGCCATGCAGGACCTAACACAATGAATCAGATATCAGTGACGAACGAATGAAAAGATACTACATACCTCCATCTTCCTCGCATGCCAACCGACCCCGCTGTTGACATTTCCATTTGCGGCCGCTAGCCGATCCATTTCGGCCCGGAAAGGATGGTCAGCGGGTAGTTGCCTCCGCAGTTCTCCACCAACCCATCCACTTGCTGTGTCAACGTACCAGCCTCGACCCCCCTTACTACGGACGATCCGCCATGTTCCAGCGCCAACCCCGAGGCTGACAAGTGCCGGCATGGATAACTCGATGACCCGAAGGCGGGTGGGTGCTTGTGGGATAATAGGTCCAGGGCTGAGTATAGACGTGTAGGGCGGTGTACACAGCGGCCCGATGAGTCGCGTGTGCAAGGCGATGGAGGCTTGGCGTCCAGGCCCTCGGGGTGCACCCGCACCTGCACCCGCTCGGCCCCAATCAAGCTCCGGTGAAGTGGATACAAGCGTCAGTACCTCGATGTTGATAGCTTTGGTCTTGACGAATGTAGTGATGGCTTCCAACTCGAGCCCTGCAATATAGGAAAGACCTAACGAGCGTAACTTTGGTTGTGGCCTGCACACGTCTCGTAGCAATTCTCTAGTTACTGGAGCGCTGGATAGGTCGAGGTATGTGAGTTCACCGCTGGTGAAGCACGGTGCGAAAGCAAAGATTTCATCAAGGTCCTCGGTGGACAGCGGAGATGGGAAAGTTTGATCACCATAAAGCGAAAGCTCTCGTATATGGGCAGCGGCGGGGGCCCGAGTGAGGAAATCTCTGAGGGACTCTCCGGTCAAGCGAATGCATCGAGCCAGAGCAAGCGAATGAAGTCTAGCAGACGAATTCCCGAAAGCACCGAGCAACTCTGGTGTGACACGTGTGGCCGATAAATCGAGATGGGTAAGAGATGGGAAGGCGAGAACAAAAGGAGTGAGTATGTGTGGCTGGACCGATTTTACGCCCCGAAGGCAGAGACGCTGGAGGCCAGGGAACGTTATCGAGTCTTCTCTAGCGAAACGGACGGCCCGACGACGTCTCGCGTCTATTCCCTCGTCTTCGCTCCCACTTGAGTCACTGTCATAAGGGAGGAGATAGGTATCGACAAACTCGGAAAGCGCGCTGACAAAGACAGCGCTGACACAACCTGTCAAATCCACAGCCTCAAGATCTTTGCAGTCCTGCCTCCTGGCGTTTTCCTCAAGATCATTGTCATTGGCAATGAACCCGCGTCCACGTGATGGACGACCTCTTCCACGCGACGAAGATCCGCGGAGAAATAGCTCGCTCAAGACTGGGAGAGTTAGCGCCCCATCCATGTATTCAGTTGCGCCGAATGCCGTCAGGTTCGGCATTTCCTACGGAGAAATAAAAGTAAGCCGAGGTGGCGGAGGGATGGGAAATGAGACAAACTTTTAGGATTGCCTCGACACGTTGGCCGGTGACAAAACGACTTTTAACGCCTTCCTCCAAGGAACGGCGCATGCCGATGGTCCGGAAATGGTTAAAATCAATGTGCTGTACAAACCTTCCGGGGCGTGGGTCATGGAGGGTCGGAACTAAGGCACTGCGAGTCAGTGACTACGGATCTAAGAAAACAAGGAATGGAAGGTAAGCATACCGTAGAAGCCGGGGTCGTTCCTTTCGACGACATTTTGGACCGCATCGCTGATGGTGCGCATGAGCTTCCACCGGGCAGGACTTTGACTTTTTCCCCTAAGGCGGCGCGGACTAGGATCACGGGACGCAGGCGGAGAGAGTAATTCCGGAGGGATAGAACCGTCTGGACCGCTTAGAGTCTCAAGAATAGATTCCTTCCATTTTTTGAGGGCATCCTCATCACTGGAGTCGCCAGGGATGGTGGTGCTGGCGAGGGCAGCCTTTGTGGCGGCATCGATAGACTGCTCTACAGTGAGCGCAGTATTGTCGTCCGAGCGCTGATCCTCGCCACCAGCGATGACCTCGAGGAGGGCAAGCCAGCTACGCGGGAGACGGACCTCGATTCGCTGCCACAACCAAGGTTTGGCGGCGTCATACCACGCACGGTTAACTAGGCAAAGGTTAGCCAGCGTCCTGCGAATAAGTGGTTCCGGGGAGTTGCTTGGCGGCATAGAGGAGGGGAGGGCAGCTGGAGGACGATAGTCTCCGAGAGGGGTTGGGTCGAGTGAAGTAGCCGACTGGGGCAAGCCCGAGGCATAGATATAAGCACATATTGTGAAGAGGAGTTCCGGTGGGTATTGAGAAATAGCGGACATGGTGAACGTATTGAAGAGGTACCCGGGTCAGCTTTTTATATGTCATACGGTCGGGACATCCGAGAAGTCCAAGGATGACATAATCCGGGGCACACGGTTGATGGCCTTACGTTACGTTACTCGTAGTAGGCCGGGACCGTTACAGAACCATAGCAAAGACATACGATCTCGTATCCCGACAATACACGACCTGTGACACGATGGCGATATCTGCTCATTCCCAACAAGCCTGTATTACGTCCGTTGCCAAATTGTACAATTCTATAAGTAGTAGTATGTACTTCGACTGTTCCTGCACTAACCCCGGCGGGGGAATAAATGCTAATCTGGCGAACGGTGCCCCAAAATTTATATCCGAAAACTGTTACGATGGATACCAAACATGTGATCTTGTAATGGCAACACTCGAGTTTCGCGCCACGACCTTTGCAATCCTGACGGAAATGAGCCGGTTTCTTTCTCACAGGGGGCTGTCGTGCTAATTCTTGCCGGAATGACAACGCAAACCCAAGGGACTTCGCCAACGTTTAAACATTTATCCGCCCGATTTTCAAATGTTTCAACCAATAGGTGCCACGGTCTAGACTAGGTCATGTCACATGTTTACTTCCGCCTTGATCCGAAACTCATGCAAATCCATTACCATTCGCCATCAGGCAACGGTACACCAGTGAGAACCAGATTGTGAAACAATATACATCATGCCTTGACATAAAAGTCGTACTGTTGCAGCATCCAAACGAGCGAAACAGCTAACATATCGAGTCAGTAGGTTTCAGCAGCCAGCCAGCCAGCACGACTTAACTGGATACGATCACGGGACTCAGCGCGGGCACATTGAATTTGGCAGTACGGAAGATGAGCAACTCGGATGTGAAGTGGCCAAAGGCAATAAGGTATGTGAGCAGGACCATGTCATACACACTGGATCGATTTAGCTAGGGACAACGGGACAACAGGAATACGTACACTTTGATGTGGATATTATAGGCGGCGTATCCCCGCACCACCGCGGAGGTCAACGTCCACGCAGCGAACGTGCGTGCCTGCAATGCAGTGACTGTGGGAGCATTATGGTGAGTGAAGGACGTTTAGAAATTGCCTCACTGGAGGTGGGTCCCACATTAGCGTACAGTTTGCGCGTGAGCTTGAGTGTGGCGAAATTTTGGACCGTGTTGAAAATGGCCATCGTGGCGACGATGAGCTGCCATTTTGGTAAGAGTCCTTCTATCTGTGGTAGAGCTGAAGAAACACGGTTAGTAAAGGGAGCAGAGACGAGTTAGAGGCGCTACCGTCGAGGAAGAGCTGGGAAGCCATCAGAGTTGGGATCAGAAACCGAGTTACGCGTCGATCGCGATATATTGGATTACATAATATTTCCTAAAACAGGCGATTGTCAAAGGCTACCAAGTTTTGTTTTGTACAGTTGTCAACAAAGTGCTGCCTGTCCAAGTTGGAGGGCCGAGCACCGAGTCCATGCCAGATCCCTCCTCCTTGTCATTCCCAGGTCCGTCCCGCTCAAATTCATTGGCCAGTACTGCCAGCAGCAGCGGGACAAGCCTCACACGTCGCTCCCGTATCACTCGAAAACGAACTCAAACGATTACTGCTGCCAGTTCGCGTCGCGATGAGGAGCGCACAGACGTCGTGGAACACGTCCTAGACATATCTGCGCAGAATAACAAAGACTCGGCCATGGACCTCGTTGCTAGCCCACCAGGAAGCCCGACTGCCGCCACGGTAGCAATGCATCCTCGACCCGTCGCGGACTCTGTTTTGGCTTTTGACATTCGCAACAGTTCAGGTGCAGATAGGAGTTTTCTCACCTTTGGGTCATTCGGTCCTTCAACAGACGGTCATGAGGCTTCGCCAGGCAACTCCCCCCCCCTTGTTCATCCGCCGAGCCAACCAGGGATAGCGACATCATCAGAGGCTGTTCCTCCCCCACCCACGGTACGTTTATCTACCCATTGCAAATAGTGTCCCACATCAATCCCGTCCTCGTGCAGACAAAGGGAAAAGGCAGAAACTCGTCTCGCCTAACATCTCCCCCCTCTTCCTTCAAGCCTGCCCCCACAGACGCCGACCGGGCTCGAAGTAGTTTTCGCGACTCTCTTTTGACACAGCAGTCTTCAACCTCTTCCTCTGTGTATCCCATGTCCACTTCCATGGGTACCGACTCTCCTCCGTCCCCTCTATCCCCCCTCTTGCCTGAGCGTCCCGTTCCTATACCGGCTTTCGAATTGGATGGTCTGAAAGTACGGGAGTTCGATGCAGATGACGTCTCTTACCGGCTACAGCTTCTCGTCAAGAACAGTTACTTTCTCCCGCCTGCGCATTCTAAACCCTCTCCTGCTGATTTCCCATCCTCGCTCAACAACTCCAAGAAGGCACCATCTCCGACGTTTTTGGACTTGTTTCGGGTTGGAAAGCCCAGGTCGAAGCTGGCTAGTCCCGATGTCGCCAATATTCCCAGTCAAATCTTCAGAGTGACTTCGGATTCCACGACAACCTATGGTCACACTACACACGCTAATGGTAAACCCTCGCCACAAATGTTCCGTCCTCCTCCGGGGAGCCATCATATGGCAAGAGTGGTCGTGGTTCGGGAAAAGATGGGGGACCTGGTTGCTGCTGCCAGGCAAGCAGAGATGGATCTTGGGAGGCATGACTTGGACCGCGGCTCTCGGCGGGCTAAAGTTGCCATATTTGATGGCATCGTAGATCCCACCGAGATGGTTGACGTACCACCTCCTTCGGCCAATTACCCTTTGGCACTGCAGGCTTCAGCGCTTCATGGGCTTGGCATCGAAGATTCGGTGGGTGCAGCTATCTTGGCAGAACGGTTGCCACCTCCGGACAGTCCTGGCCAATCGTCACTGGATCCTCGTGAAGATGCTTGGAGGAAAGCACTGCTTCGAGAAGCAGTAGGGCATTCTCTCAATAATTCGAGGGCTACGTCTTCTGCTTCGCACTACTCATCGCCGACCAAGACCCCCTTCCATGCGCAGTCATCCGAGTCGCTTCGTCCCGATATGGTAGACGAACAAAGGAGGTTGTTGGACCGAAAGATTCTGAGACATCCTATTATCGATCCCTTGGAGGACTTTGCGCCACCTCCCCCTCAAGCCTGTCCGGCATCGCACCCAGCGTCAGTTTCTGCTGCGGCTAAGGTGGATCGAGACCTTCGGCGGTTGTCAAACCTCCCTCTACTGAGGGCGGAGACGCCTGTCTCACATACACCCCTTTCGCCACCGCCTCGTCGACCGTTTTGCAACCCTCAGTTCTCTCAATCGCAGACCAATATCTCATCGGTTTCGGCAGGTTCCGCATATCAGGCACCGGGAAAGATATTGCGCAAGTCTATCTCGTCTCCTATGTTGTCTGACAAACAAGAGTGTAAAATGAACGGGATGGTCACACCAAGCAAAGCGCCTCCTATGCCTATTTTTAGCTTTTCGCCAATGCCATCGTCGTTTGACAACAGGATGAGCAGGGTGACTACGATGACTCGCTACACGAGCAGCGAATTTGACGATCAAATCATGGATGACCATCCCGGTCGGCCATCACTTGCTATGACCCTAGCGAGTACGGATGATCGACCGTCTATCTCGGAATATTCGCAGCCTTCGCCGACCGCTTCCGCGTTCCGGGATAGAATATTAGATGGTTATTACTCCGCTAACTCGGGTGGTCCGGAGGAAATTGTCAACTCGCCTGTGCTTCACCAACACCCACGTCCGTCTACCATGTCACCTCCACCCAGACCGTCTTCCTCTGTCGCGGGCTTCGCTTTATCGCCACCACCTCGCCCAGGTCGCCACGTGTCCCCCCAGATGCTTGCTATGTCACCTTCTCGGTCGTCCTCTCAAGGCACCGTCCATTCGTTTACATCCAATTCAACTGTGCCACAATCGATACGTGGACCTTTCCTAAATGTCTCTTCCCAGAGTTTCCATTCTGCACTTCACTCTGCGCCACCTCCCTCTTCTACCACCGAGTTCTTTGATCACATAGAGGCCCATACTGATGCGATGGTTGATCTGGATGACTCTGACGACAGTGCGAGCGAAACGGATCCGGACGTCACTGCTGTTTATCGCACTCCTCGTAGACCCAAGTTGATGCGGTTAGGCAACCTGTCCACACCAAATGTTTATCCAGGAGCCAAGGAACCCTTTTATCCCTCTGTCATCCCTACTGAACAGCGGAAGCCTGTGGAACACACGGCACCCAAGACACCCTACTTTTCCAGTCTCAAAGGGGCCCCTGACTCTCTGACGCATCTTTCACTCGCTCAACATTCACGGGAACACCTCCCTCGACCCTCCCCTGATGTCCGCCCTGCGACAGCGGGGGGCGAGAACGTCCGGCAGTGGCAGAGGGACCAAAAGGCGTTTCAAGAGTCTTCCAGAAGATTAAATGGTTTGTTTATCCGGCATATTCAAGCAGAAAAGGACACGTTGAAGAGAATTGCTGAAACTGCAAAAGTAGCGAAATCATGAAATTTCTTTCGAACCCTTACTATTTACCTATGAGATCTGATTTTCATTCCACATCTCGACAATTAGCATGTTATTCATTCGACATACCCGTTTTATGTGCTTTCTTGTTTTCCCGCTTGTAACTGGCATGTACATGATTGATTTTAGTTGCTTGACCTGCTGTGGGCGAACTGCACGTGAAGCCTGCCGCGTTCTGACTCCGCTTTCGATATGGTCCCAGCCATTGGCCAGTCCACTTGTACTCCTCCAAGCAACGCACAATGGCCGACACGACGGACAAGACACAAGACATACACAGACACCCTTACTCCTGGCACCAGGTCCGTACCACTACCGCCCACCCCTTGGTAGTGGCGCCACCGTTGCTCGGCTGACAGTTATTCCAGTCCCATGATCAGGTAAAGCTCTCTGGGAAAGCCATGGCGCTCTCTCATCCTTGCCCTGTACCATCTTCCACAGGCCACGGTGTTGCTGCTAGTTCCGTACGAGACATCCAAGGAGGATGTGGTGGTACGTGTCCACTGGGTGCATCTCCTGTGTCCTTTAATCCTCACCCCCGAGGTATATCGACGCAGGTAGTGATAGAACGAGACTACCTCTTGGCTGGCGTGAGAGGCCGGCAACCAGTCGTCAAAGTAAGCGCAGGCTCGTCTCGCGCTTGTCCACACTCTGATGGGCGCACTCATTTCATCCATGGGAACCTCCAACACGATAGGGTCGGCTTTATGGGAA
>JBBPNZ010000338.1:0-22820 GCA_038091195.1 Phylloporus rhodoxanthus | reverse complement strand
AGATGGCCCCTACTCGATCCCGCAGACGATCGTACTACTACAGCATCTACGGCGCCGATGTGAACGGAAAATTGGATTTCCCCGTTGGTGAGTGCTCCACATCTCCAGGGAAGTCGACTACATTAATGTATCTCCAGAGTCGTTGCCAGTTGGCAGATGGGCCAAGGAAAATTATGACCCGTACAGTCCGATGATGGCGGTATTCATGACTCATGCGGTTATCAACAACAATACTACTGTAAGTTTCGTGTCGACCCTTTGACCTGGATATCAATAGCTTCCTAGCTTCTTCATCTCTACCTTTCCCCGGCCGTTGTGGGTTATTCAACCACGCCAACGCATGTTCCTGTTACTCTCAAACACTTCAAGTTGCTTGCGCATCTAGGTCGAGCACCTGTGAGCATCACCTATCATCTATATCGTTTCTGTTTCGAGACTAAGTTCTATCGACAGAATTGGTGTCTCTATCATGAGATTGAGTTCGGGGCTGAATTCTTTTTCAGTGAAGATGATTATCTCTCGAAACAAGTGTCTCCTTCGGATATCAAACGTTCTTCCAAGTCCCGTATAAAGACGAATGATATCAAGAAGGAAACCAGTCCTCCGACACTTCCTCGCTCAACGTCTCATGCTGGACTGTCGGGCCCATCGCAGGCAACCACATCTCCTCGTACATCCCGGAGACGACCGAGGAGGTCTGCAGCTTCGACGGTAACGTCGTATATCGTCCCGGATTCCGATGATGAAGCAATTGTCGAAGATGACAGCGAGAACGCGATGATGGCTCTCTTAAGCATGCAGGCGAAGAAACGCAAAGTGGAATCGAACCTTCAGCGGTGGATCAAACACTTGTCTGCCCTTCTTGTAGATGAACAGCGCAAGGTATACATCAACTCTTGAAATTCGGTTGGAGCTCTGACGGCAGTCATGCAGTACAAAGAAAGACGGAGACGACAGGACAGGAGCATGGATGGAAAACGGCGAGTCATGAAGGTGAGTGACATTTTCTATGGCCGTGTCCAAGCTCTCAAATCCATTTTCTGTAGACGGAGTTCCACAAATCTCTCATCGTCCACCTCCGCTCTCTGCGCAAAGTCGATCTCGATAAGCGTAAGCAACTCTATGGCTCTGATGTCGCAGAGGAAGATTACAGTGACGATGACGACGATGACGAGTATCAAAACGTGCGCGCATCGAAGCGACGTCGCATACACACCTGAGCCTATGGACACGTGAAGCACGAGGATGTTCATACATACGCATTCATAGCTGTACTTTTCCACATAATTTCTTTCTGTAGATTCATCCTAATGACCATCGTGCAGATCATAGATGGGTTTGTTAACCAATACTTTGACCGTCTGCACGTCGATCTCCTAGCACCATTCTTTGGATGTACAAAAATCATATTTGCTTTAGCCATATTCCACGCCTTGGCTTCGGTTTATCGATACTTGCCGATTTTTCTACAGAACGACTGTTTTGCCCTCTGCCTGACTTGGGCCCTGCGGGACTCAAACTGGTCGCACTAGGAGGGATCCATTAATTCTCTCGACATTGACAATTTCTCTTTATCTGCCTCAAGCACCTCATCAGCTGTTTGGCCTAGCATACGTCCTGGAGGATACATGCACACTGCTGTTGATGAGTTCGTAGAGATTCTTTGAATGTGGAGCGCAATATGTACTCCAACCTCTTGTAAGCTACTACCAGTGATGTTGTCCGGCGTGGGCGAATGTATGGCTTGTATATTTTTCAAAGCCTGTTGAATACTGGGGATCTCCAGAATTCAACGAACTTTGAAAAATATACAAGCCTGCAATGCCAGTTTCGCGATCGATCAGGCTACAAGTACGTGTTACAGATCTATAGTGCAGTCATCAAGAAATCATAATTCCGCTCCCAGACCTCGAAAAAATACCTTGGATCACATACAATAGATATATATTACACACCCACGAGATGCTGTACTGCATGTGCTGTCCGCCATGGGACCCAGTGCCCTCCAGAACGTTCAACGAGGATTTGACAAAAGTCACAAAATGGTACTGTCGTCTTGAAACAAACGGTGCGACAACGGCCCAAGAATGCACAAGCATGCTCGCTGGTCCTCCGCGAGCAACGTCCTTGTGTTTTCGACCATCTCTTTGCTTTCTCAACTTCTTCGACGATTCCTGCGAGAGCAAGTACTCACTGTCCTCGTTCACCAACATGTATGGGTTCCCAAGCGCGTCCACGGTGGCATCTAGAGTTGCATTGAACAACTCGGGGCTCTTCAGCGGGTCCAACAATAGACGGGTAGCGCTGATAAAGTCTCCGCCGAGACGGCTCGCCATGCGCAACCTCACCACCACAACCAGCATGATCGCCGACGCCACGATGTTGGCGATAAGGACATAGACTCCGTAGTGCGCCCTAAACCGAAGGTCACCGTGGTCTGTCATGGTTACATTTTGCGTGGCACCAATCTGTTGCCACCACGCAGAACTGTAAGCACCCATAGCCATACCAAGCATGGTGCTCCAGTAGATCCCCACTGCCATCGACGAATCATCGGGCATATTAAGATTCCAAACGTTGAGATCAATCGCGAAGTCGAAGAAAGTGTATTGGATGCAGCGATCTTTGGCCATCGGCTCCGTGGTGTTGCAGACTAAGCTAGTGATGTCCCGGGCTCATTGGTCATCTTGCATTACATTCAACCATGTTGTCCCATTCGGCATAAATTCGGTAGTGTTTCCTGTGGATTGTAACGTTCCACTGAGGACAATGGCCAAAGCATTAAAGCGATAAAATCCTTGTGTGCCAGAAGTGATAATAGATAACATGTGATTGTCACCTCCTCCATACCATATCTCAAAATCAAGTTGAGTGTTATCAACGCAGGTGAGATCTTGGGCGGTGGGTGGAATAGATGGGAGTAGTTCTATGGAAAGCCGTTCAAGGACGTGGAAAAAGAAAACGCGCTGTAGGGGATGAAAGCCGGGACTGGGGGGTAATACATGATCCCCATAGGACCCCCTGAAGTCAGCTGTAGGTCCCCCCGATCTTGATGAGCCCAACGATGCCGGCCGTCCTCGAACACAGCGACCCCATGACGTAGTTTAATTGTGCATTCGCTTGCACAAGGAATGATCCTGGGATCACAGAGTTATCGAATGGGCCAGAGGGAACTGTTATCGGTACTGAGCTGTATACAGTGGGTGTCATCGTCCACACGTCGTTTACAGTCAACCCGGTCGCCAATTTCAGTGCCCAGATAGCCATTAGAACAAGGGCAGGTGGTTCAAAGCCATGCCATACCAAGTAACAGGCAAGGTTACCAATGGACGGATTGGAGTAGACAGCGACTCATTGGCTTCGGATATCTCCTGTTGCGAGTTTGAAGAGCACATAGTGCTTCCCAGCAACAAATATCACAGCAGACATGACAGTGGCTGAAAGAGCAGATATTGTTTGTTGGAGGATGGACAAAGTATTGGTGGGTATCTCCACCAAGGCCGCTTGAATACAAAACATGAGGATGACAAGGGTGATACTGACCAAATTCGGGGACACGATGTTGACAAGGGCGCACCAGATGCCGCAGTGAGGAGGAAAGAGCACAACAGGATGAAGATATCTGCAACATCGGCAAACCAGGCTGACTTGGCTGGGATGAACTTTTTTCCTAGTAAATATTGGCCAGAGTCGTTGCTATCCATTTCAAGTCAGCGGATAAGGGTGGATACTACCACAAACTACTATCTGGTCAACTTTGACAATAATGTTGGAAGCTCTCAGAATTACACACCTGGAACAATGAATATGTGGGGGCTAAACAACTTGAGCGAGTGAGGTGTTGGATATGAGAGAGGCTGTTGGGATATGAACCCACACCTGGACAATAGGCGATGCACATCTAGGCATAATCGACTAATCCCCGATGATGCCCATCAATGCTTACGGTCTTCCTGACTGGATGCATCAAGATCATGAGCAAGTAAGTGGCTGGGCGTAAGTGCTTTGTGAACAAGTCGTAGAGTTGCTGACTCGCCAATCGAACTTTACTTGCCAAGGACACAGTGAACAAGTCATAGGCCAACATCATGAGCAAGCCCACTATGCGAGATTGGTGCAAGACCCTTGAAGGCATCGACGTGCCATACTACTACATCATAGGCTTGGTCGTTGCCTGACTGGGGTTACAGAAATCCGTGAGAAATATATTCCCTCTTTGAAGTAGGTCAAGTCGAATTGCAGACACGAACGGAACATTTGGCAAGGTCATGGAGGGTTTATTCTTCAACGTGCGTGTCAACTTAATCCCAAGTTCTAGCACGCTAGAAATTTCTCATATAGGTCAACAGCGGCTTTCTGGAAGGAATTATACGCGGCTACAAGGCCGGCATCCTAAGTCAAGGCCACTATGCGAGCTTGACACAATGCGAGACCCTCGAAGGTATCCCGCCGAACGCTCCTTCATCCCAGCGTCGGAAAGACTTATCCCACCTGCAGATTTAAAGACTCAGCTCTCTGCAACCGATTACGGGAACTTCCTCGCGAATGAACCTTCCCCACTGTCAACGGCAACGATTTCTGCCAAAGCAACCCAAATTCTCGTCGACCAGTTTAATTTCATCCGTAGCAATGCTGTGGAGCCATTGTCCAAGTTTCTTGACTATGTCACGTTGGTTGTCCTTTGGGATTCCCCCGAGACCATATTCATAATTTTGCAGTTACGGCTACATGATCGACAATGTCGTTCTGTTGATCACTGGGACCTTACACGAGAGGGATACACACGAGCTTCTAGAGCGCTGTCATCCCCTCGGTATCTTTGATACTATGCCAGCTTTATGTGTTGCCACCAACGTCGAGGAGCTTTACCACAGTGTCCTTGTGGAGACTCCCCTAGGTGAGCGCCGAATCATAGGTCATGATAGTATTTATCCATAAAGTAATGTAGCTCCTTACTTCCGTGACTGTCTCTCCGCTACCGACCTCGACGACCTTCACATCGAAATCATCCGTAACACCGTCTATAAGGCATATCTCGAAGATTTCTACCACTTTGTTGCCACTCTGGGTTCGCCAACATCAGATGTAATGCAGACCATCCTTGCCTTCGAGGCAGACCGCAGAACGATCAACATCACTATCAACTCATTTGACACTGAGTTGACAAAGGAACAACGTGCCAAGCTCTTCCCTGCTATTGGTAGATTGTTCCCAGAAGGGAACAGTGCTCTTGCAAAAGCGGACGACATCGAGCAAGTCCGGTTAGTCTGTGACAATATCTCCGAGTACCGCTCTTTCTTCGACAACTCTGCCTCAGCACAAACCAACCATGACCTTGGGGATCTGGGTGTCGCGGCACAACTGGAAGACCGGTTCTTCCGGATGGAGGTACATCTGAATAAACAGGCATTCATGCAACAGTTCCAGTATAGCGTGTTCTATAGCTATATGAAGCTAAAGGAACAGGAAATCCGCAATGTTACATGGATAGCAGAATGTATCGCTCAGGATGCGAGGGACAGGATACAGGACTTTATACCAATCTTTTGATTGTGCCCATTATAACTCGTGTCTATTCCTTGTATAATGCACAAACTTCGTCAGGACGTTTGTTGAGATGATTAGAACTACTTCACTAAAAATCCACTTTGGGCGGTACAGATACATAATTTGGTGATATCATGAGACCTCTGGCTGATTCACAGTCACACCGACATCACTGTGAGCAACCTTCTCAAGAAACACATTCAGTAGTTCCCCATTACCGGGTGCCGCTTGTATGTGTTAGCGTACTACGTTCGCTGGATGTAGCGGAATGAGCTCCGTCCTCCGCCATGGCCTTTTTCACGAGTCTCTCTTCCATCCAAGGACCGGGGCTGCTCATCTTGCAGCCACCCGTTCTTGAGCACGTACAGTTTCCACCAAACACAGTGGGAAGATTGTCAGCATCCACGAGTTGCAAGAGAACATCCTTGTAATCCTTCCCAAGGATGTCAACCTCCTCTACGGTTTCCTTGGGTAGCCATGGCTTGACCATGGACCAAATAAACGTGAAGGAAGACGGGGCATTTATGATGGTAAGTTGACCCATTCTATTTCGGGGTCCAATGAGAAAGCAGAAACGATGGTGCAGGCAAAAGACTGTACGTCTTTGGGTAATAGTCTTGCAATATCCGGAGCGACATTTGGGCAAGGGATTTTACCTGCCAGAATTGCGAGAGGCTGTCCACAGATCGCATCACGAGCGAAGCGCGTTGTGACGATGCATGACTTACCCAAAGCCTGTGAGATCAACGATCACGAGAAACTGTTCGATGGGACCGCCTGCTGCCCGGGAAGCTGCTGGTAGGATTTCGCGTGTGAGGGCATCGACGTTTACTACAATAAATTCCGCGAGTTTTTGCGACGAAACGCGCTTGTAGAGCTCTGGAAGGTTTAAGCCATCGAACGACTGTATGTTCACGGGCCGCCCTTTCTGTTGTATGTAAGGTAGTTTTCCGCGCACATTGACGCTCTATTCACCTTGTCTGTCTGACCGGGAAACGATGAAGGGGCCACGAAGTCTGATGTGAAACAACGAACATACCTTGTGGAAATACATTGACCACGATTTGAATATTTCTTGGCGGCCAGGATACTTGAGCAATAGATGGTGAGATCTAGCAAGTAATGCTTGACTTAGACACACTTGTCACTCACATTGAATGGGTCCATCCTCGTGCCCAGTTCATCTATGCCGATTCCAGATACCGTTTGTCTCCACAGTTGACAGTTCTTGATCATCTTCTTCGATTCACTGAGACTGAACTTTCGTGCTCGTAGAAATCGCCTAGAATACAACAAGATGACTTAGGTCGCCTCATATATAACGAACTCGTAAGTCACAGTCGGACCGTTAACACGTACAGTAAGGTGGAATCGTCTGTACCGATAGTATCCCCTTCGTGCAAGATGCCTTCGGTGAACAATTGTTCGCGCAAGGCTTTGAGAGTGTCGGATTGTTGAGAGGACAATGGGATCTTCGATTCGTATTTCGACATGGTGAGACAGTTTAGGGAGGTTAAGGGCGACAGTCCACTGGATACTCACATGATAACGGAATCCGGAGAAGAGTTAATAATAGTAGCGAGATCCGCGTTTTGCAGGTCCCCACATCCGCGAGGCATAAAAGCAGCCTTGCAAATGTCCACACTTCATCATGATGCTCCAGCGGACGGGGCTCGGATCTGACAAATCAATTTGTAGATCAGCAGGTGCTTACCAGTTCTGTTGAGGCCAGAGAGCGGTCCGCCAAGGGAAGAAAGGCATGGGAAGACTCCGCCGAATGGTTGTCACAGGTGACAGAAGGGTCTCCGACCTCGTTCCTGGGATGAATTATGGTTCACGCATCATTACTCAGGCTCAGGAACAAAGATGAAGGCACTCACAGGGTAAGCTGAGTTCCCAGTGCTCGCCGAGCCTTTGTTTGCTCGACGGTTGATGTGATTTGAAGCTTTGAAGATTACTGAGGGTCGTAAATGCTACTACCGTCACCTGGGTGTTATTTTCCCCACACTACTAGCTGTACCTCTTGATGACGAATATAAGCAGTCCGCTCTGCATTCTCCATGATCACACAGCCCCCGCGGCTCAAGTTGTTCAAGCGTGGCGGGCAAGGTTGCAACTTCAAGCAGAGTGACCTATGGAAATGTCATTGGAAGAGAATTAAAGCATTCCGTTGCCAGTGGTCGGTGGGATATCATGCGGGTCTTGGCATCTCTTGATTGCATTTCATCCCACCGCCCCCATGGTGTAACCTGCTTGAGTCGTTCCATTAGCTGTTTAGTGGCGATAGTTCCTGGACCTTTTACTAGGGTTCAGGTTTTTGTGGTCTGGGCCGGAAGTTATTCGTCGCCGACCGGAAATCGTGAGAACGAGATTGACGTGAGAACCTCTCTTCTGATTAGTATCATTTCGAACGCCCAAACGTGCTTTTCTTGTCATTATTTCGACATGGGTGGTACGCACTGACAGATATCGTTTCTAACGATGGTTAACAGGGTGAATCAGAAGGGTCGTCCGGATTCTTAGGCACCAATGCAATGCCTGTGAATGAGGAAAACTGGTATCCGAGAGGTGTCTTCCTCGCTGTCGCCATTCATGACATCAGTGTATTTGTGGAATAGTTTCAGTATCTCACGTGCGTTCACTTACATGGTGTGGTATTTTCCTCTGCTGATCGACTGGCAACTTTAGTGCATAAACTATTGGAACATACTTCTTGCATGTCCTCGAGAAGTTATCTTTCGGACGCTTTGTTCTTCCCATCGTAATGTCGGTCTCCATCCGTTGCCTAGCATCCTGTCTTCAGAGACTGTTGCTCCTATGGTGCTGCATCATCCGCGTGCGCAGAATTGAAGGAGATGTCAAACGAACATGAATGAGGAGAACGCTGAAGTTGCAGATGAGGGATTCCGATCTGAAGATCGTTTTCCATTGATTCAGTCATGGGAAGATAAAACGCAGATCATCTCCAAATGGCAATGACAAATACAAAAGAAAACCGAGCCGGAATTGGTGTGTGCGGTTTGCGCGTGGAGTCTTCCTCCTGCAGAAATAGATGTTCAGCTTTCACATATTGACTTGAGTTTGTTGACAAATGATTGTTTATCTGCAGAGCATGTGTATCGATACACTATTTTATGCTCGATGGGCATGACGAGCACGTCGACACTTGGACCTTTGCAGGTTTGTATGCTGCCATCGTTTGTTGCTAGCGGAACCTGTCAAACAGCCTAAGTATGCGCTTGCAAATTTTCTATACTACGGAACTGAATATCTGCCAATTGACGTGGCAAAAGCTTTCCAATGCGTCTCCGTTTGATCGTTTGTTGATTTGCAGACGAGAGGGACAGTTATTACTTATCATTACATGCACGTAGCGTCTGTGCAATCTAAATACAGCGAAACACCTTGTGGGTCCAGGATTGCTGTTGAATCATTACTAACCACTCATTACTCATCATGCAGCGCTTTGGCCAAGAACTGAAAAAGGGGTTCGAACACCAGTGCTTGCGACTGGCCACCATGTATATCGCTGGACTTCATCTTTCGATGCCCTCACCGCAAGGGGTCGAAGGGTTAGCAGTTCTTACGACAGCAGATTTCTTCAGGTATCTTCTGTGGAATTTAAAGGCACCAAAGGTCACCACAGAAGAGGAGGGCGGCATCCCTATCCCAGAATTCGCTCCGCGTTCACTCTTGGACAAGCTCGTGCTTCCAATCCAATCGCTGACCGCACTACTCCCACCTGCAGTTTACTGTACTACCGTGGTGCTCAACAATTTCCAACAGCCAGCCTGGATGTCAAAGTTTGCCTTTCCGGATGACA
This sequence comes from Phylloporus rhodoxanthus, assembly GCA_038091195.1. Taxonomy (NCBI): domain Eukaryota; kingdom Fungi; phylum Basidiomycota; class Agaricomycetes; order Boletales; family Boletaceae; genus Phylloporus; species Phylloporus rhodoxanthus. The sequence goes on along the minus strand of JBBPNZ010000338.1, from coordinate 13,450 downwards.
TTGTTCCACCGGAGTGGAAGACTCCAGTCAGACTTGTGGCCTGCGCTGCTGGCTTTTCTCTGAAATTCGTCCTTGACCGAATCCTTGGTCATTCTGACGAACGCTGGCGAATGATAGGGGTAAGTTTATCGTTTGCCCTGAATGAGTGATGCCCATCTTTCGTTAGCGCCGCGGGAAACCCAAGACGACACAGACTGGCCCGTATGCTGTTGTCCGTCACCCTGCGTATAGGTGAGTGGTCTATGTTGAGGACACGGCAAGAGTTGACCAGTGTCACAAGTGTAATGCTTCTCCAACAAGTGTTCTACTCGGTCATGTATTGGTCCTATGTTCCTCTTGCATCCTTGGGTGTTCTTGCCGGTGTATTCGCAATAAAGATACCTTTGGAGGTGCGATTTTGTGACCTAGTGATTTGAGTGACAGACCTGAAGAAATCTCAGGAAAAGGCTGCTCAGGAAGATGATGTCATTGGAAGTGACTACACTGAGTACATGAAAAGAACTCCAGCTAGGGTCATCCCGTGCATCTGGTAGGCATGAAGAGGCAATCGCTCTTATCGTATCTCGACGGCGTAATGTTCTCTTATTTATCAGTTATTGACCACATGGGCTATTGACTACACTGTACGTTACTACTAGGCGTCAAGTTTCAGTGATTTTTGCGATGTCATTACTAGGTTCTTGAGTTGCTCCGCTTCCATCCCAACGAGTGCACACTCTCCACCGACTGAAGATCTGACATCATCCATAACCGCTTTCACGCCTTTCCATCGGAGGCCAGTCCATTCTGCGACGAGCTTCCCATTGAAGTTATTCTTCAGCCATGTCCTCTCATATATGCCTTGGGCCATCGCATCCCATTCCGACTTTTTACCAAACACTACAAGCGCCTCTTCGACTGTGTCCCTGTGCGGCCCTCTTGTGGTAGCCGGAGCCTTCTTGTCCTGAGCCCACAAAAGGAAGTCGGCGTACATGCCACGGCCCTGGACTGACTTGTTGAACGGGGACATCTCCGAGGGGACATCAAGCTGACTGGGCTTGAAAAACCGTGAGGTGGTAGCGAACTCGAATGTTTCTTCGACCGTCTCAAACCCCTTCATCCATCTATCCATAGATAGTCCCATGAAATCAAAAATCTCTCGGGGGGAACGAGTGAGAAGTATCGGTGGATAGGGTTGAGGACTGGCAACCTGATTGTTGAATCAAGACTTTGAATTGACGGAGTGTGCGATACGACAAACCTTTAATCCATGATGGTTAATTTTTAAACCACGACTCTTTGCCATGGCGCCAATTATGATCCCAAGATCACCATAACCATGGAAGATAATCAACCTTTCTACTTCTTGCTCGTCGTCACATACTCTGACGTCGACCTGACAGTATATGTCGTCCGAAGGTAGAGATTCCGCAGAATGCGCCAACCAATCCTCTTGATCGATGGCGATCGCGTAGTTGGACGTCCTATTTCCATCGAGCTCGATACTCTTTACTGCGCCAAGGACGTGCCCTACCAGTTCCGGAGCGATCTTGCGGTCATTCAGAGGGCATGCCACAATAAAGTCGACATCTCCGTGATCTTCTCTTCCTGGTCTTTCGGGAGGGACTTTAACGATCGCGAAGAGAGTCAGGAGGAGAGTCCTGAGGCGGCCTTTCAGGGTCACGTAGAGTGGCGTAGGGAGCCTGGGCAAGGAGCCTGGAGGCAATACCTGTAAAAAGGCTCTGCCCCCCATGAAGTAGGTTTCAATGTGAACCCTTCCATCGCGCGTGTAAGTATATGTACATATGGGTCCACTTGGACGATCTTTCTAGAGCCCAAGAATGGCAATTCTCATCGCTCGTTATCGGGAGCGTTCGGAATTTTCAGGAGTCGCTGAGTGATGCAACCTAAAACCTGAGGAATGCTCCACGTAAAGGAAGACATACCATTCGGCCAACGGCAACGTCGGCAAGTGTTGTTGACGAAGAACGAGTTATTCGATCTCCGACTACACTCCAAACTCCGAATAACACTTTGTCTAGCACGCGTTGTCGATAATGTCCAAGTTCGCACCCCACCGCAAGTCGTACAACAGCCCTCGTGCAGCGTCCACGACAGTCTGCCAAAAGTGCCTGCAAACTGGTGAATTCGACCACCTCTTGTGGATTCCGATGTATGACTGAAAGAGAATCCTTGCAGGTCACTTTATCTACGAATGTAAATCAGAACGTCCATATGTTTCACGTCCCTCTCGAACGGAAATGCTCGAGAATCCAAAGCTGCTGGCCAAGCTCAAGGCCGATGGCAAGCCTTCAGTAGAGGTGCTAGAGGAATTCAAGAAGAAGTATGTTCCAAGTTTCCGCCATTGAATATCCTTTCTTACTCTCATTCTAGGAGCGGTACAGCAAACATGATTCTGGAGGCCAAGGAAAAAGAAAGAGAAAAACAGAAGGCAATTGAGCCAGACAGCCATTTGAGGAAAAAGGCTCGAAGGTGAGCGCTGAACACCTTCCTCTCTCAACGCGTTGCTTCTTAACTCACCTTGCAGATCGAGCCGTTCGTCATCAGCATCGTCTTCGAGTTCAGAGTCAGACTCGAGGGCATCAGACTCTGATTCAGGCTCGAGGTCAGAATCTTTGCGCTCTCAAGAACGTAATGGAAAGAGACGTATTCCTCGGAGACACAGCCGGAGTCGTTCTACTTCCCGATCCCGTACCTCAGATAGTTCCAGCGAACGAGATTGATTCAGATTCATGTACCGACAATTCACGATATGTATAATTTCAGAATCTGTAGATTCAGGTGCAACCACTAAGAGCCGAGACTCGGGTGTTCATAAGGAGTGCCACAATCAAGCTTAAGTGTGACTTCAGTTTAACTCCAGACGAGTTAACAAACCACCTACCCATACAAACCGAGCACCTCTGCAAAGATCAGAATGAGGACCATAGATACGAATATTCGTTGCTCATGGACGTATGCACGAACGCACTGTTCTCGAGTGAGTGACTTGAAAGACGATCGGTCAGCGCCACGCACTGAATCACCAACAAGGCCGATTGCGTATCCCGCAGCAATACCAGTAAAGCCACACGAGATGCCTGCTCCAAGGTGGATAAATCCAGCAGCGAGGGGATAATCCTTTGCGGGGTGTACTGTAAAAATAAGCATCTCCTTGATACCGCAAGATTGAACGAGACGAACGTGAGCCTGCGATGAGCACCGACACCACTAATCCATAGACTGCTATGATACCGGACATGACGACTGGAACCAGAGACTAGAACAACAGCACCTCTCTCAGGGAGATTGGCAGGTAGACTTGTACGGGGCTTGCCTTCATGATCAACTCCGGTTTGAATGTACCCAAACCAGCGATGCCGATACCAGATTTAGCGGTTCCAAAGGCAGCACCAACAGCTGCATGACAAAATCAGCACAGTCTGAAGGGATGTATAGCCTGGACGCACTGCTGAATATCATCTGTTCGGTCAATACAGGGTAGTAAGCATAACCCTACGAATAACGCTTTTTTGTGACAACTGACCGCAGAGGCTACTCCAGCAAACCCAAAGAAAGGAGCATACGGTGGACAAAGGTCGGATGACATTGCAGCTGGTGTATATAAGTAACGAAGGTTTCCGAGCTCACTGGCCGACTGAGCGAACGGGTGATCTATGGAATGAGTGTGATCACGTGCAACCTTGTCGATGAACTTGTCAAAGGGCGATTAGGGGCTTGGAGTAAAAACGATGTTCAATAAATATGCACTACATTAAAACAATGTATTACTCCACAGAAAATTCCAGCCCCACAGAATAATAAATCCGGATTCTTTTTCCGTAGGGAATTGTCAAGAAAGGCTGCACCGGTAAATATGCAGGCTGTTGCAAGGAACCGCACGTCACTGAGGCGTAAACTAGAGCGTTAATTTGAATAGAGGACTGTCATCTCCAAGGTTCTTAAATTCTTCGCCCTGATCGTCAGTGATGCCGTGTTCGCGGCACATCGATTCCTTGTGCTGGTTTATTCTGTAGCAATCCCACATCGCAACCAAAGTGAGCACGGTCCTAACGTACCATCAGCAATAAACAATATGAAGATATGAAGACGCGCACGTCATACACAAGCAAGCCATGATTACCGAAAGGCCAACATGAAATCTTGGTGGATCGAAAAAGAGAAAAGAGGCACATATTCTGCAATGATTCCATCAGGTTATGAAATATCGGGCAAGAAACAATGTTGCTCACCCCCCTAGATTTCCAAACGCATTAACCATTGCAATCGCAATACCACGTTTGATGTCACCTCCAGCATTCGAGCTAATCCATGCCAGGTCAACAGGTATGCACGGGAAAATGCCCATGGCGGTGAGCACGGTTCCGAAATATGAAATTCCAGGACTCGTTTGCGTATATAGGATAATATATCCAATCAAACCAGCGAGCGTACAGCCAATCACGAACGGTCCGCGAATCTGGCGCTTGTCGGAGTAAATCCCGAAGAAAACAGTAGTTATACAACCTGCTAAGAATGGGATGGCGGAAAGGAGTTCAGCATTGGCTGCAGAGAAACCGAGGTCTTTGATGATGGTCGGCGTGAAAAGTGTGATCCCATAGCCAGGGATGACCAAGCTAGTTGACATAGATGTCAGGAAAAGCTTCTGGATGCACAGAGCCCTCGTACCCAATGTATATAATAAATTGAAGGTAGATCTTGTAGTCCTTGAGGGCCTGCAGAACGAACAGGAAGTCATAGTGTGTAGCAAGACCTTGCGAGTCCTTCTTCAACAAGTTAATGATATAGTGTCTTTCAGTCGCCGTCAAAAATGATGCTGTCGCTGGGCTCTAAAATGAGGAGTATGCAACGGTGCAAGGCTGATTGTGTGGATGTACGAACATCGGAAATTAAGAAGAATGCTGAGAATGCTACTACCACTGTAGCTGTCAAAATGTGGGTCAGCCCATCGCCATTTTGTACGACCTAGTGATAAAAGCTTACCGAGGCCTTCCAGGCAGAACTGGCAACGCTGAATAAGGCCATGGTGTTGCAGAGTGAGAAACGAGGACTCACAATCCACTGCCAACCATGAAGGCCACCGATCCTGCAGAGAAAAAGTAAGCATCGGAGATGAAGGAAATGAGGGGTAGCATACCCTTCCATTTTTATGATGGCATAACTTTCATCGGGGTGTTAGTGTTATGCTATACGTGCTAAATCGAGAAATTGAACGCACGCTAGAAGGCCAGCAAGAGAGCCCCCCATAATTGCTGCAGAGAGGAATAACGCAAAGCGCTTCGCTTGCTCCGCGCGTGGGTACCACAACGAGATGTAGTAAGCTAAACCCGGGAATAGCCCTGACTCTGCTAAGCCCAGGAAACATCGGGCACTATACATGAACCGAAAAGAAAGTCAGGGTTGGGGGTGCATTGTTTTTCTGGGCCTTACACAAGGAGTCCATGATATGTCTTAACGAGACACATCAAAGTCATGATTAGACCCCAAGCAACCATGATTGCAGGTACTATATCCACCATCTTAGCTCAGTGCCCAAGGCTGGGTTTAAAAGATGATTACTTACACCATCGAGATGGTCGAAAGAGCTTAAGGCAGACATTTCTGCGAATATTGTCTATTTGATATATCAAATATTGCTGTCCTGACTCACGATGGGACTTGTCCAAGACAGTACGGAACCTAAGCAAGTGTTTAGTATCTACATAAAAATGCGAATAATTTACGAGTCCGCACAAAAAAGATCGCAGCAGCAGTGTTATACCGAAGTCCAGTAAGGTTCAAGTCAGTCGCCATACCCGCAATTTCGGCATTGCCTGAAAGCTGGGATTAATGGCATGACACATCCAAGACCCGAAATAGTGCTCACCGATGTTGACGCGGTCTCTAAAGCCCAGATGTTAGTCAATGAAATCAGTCGGAAGGTAACTTGGTCGTAACTTACATAAACGAAAGGAGGTACAACAACGAGATAAGAGGCAGGATATGCCAATCAAGTTTCCTTAGTATCCTAGCATACTCCTTGGCGCTGAGATCCACGACATCCCGAGCATTGATGGGCGCATTGATAGCAACCTTCTGATCATCGACAATAGCTGTGTTGAGGGAGGTTGATTCGGCCATATCAGCGACTCGACGGAAATGAGGTGGGGATCCATGTCCCCCCTTTTATTTCACGTCCCAAGAACTTTTGAAACGGGGTACACTATACCCGAGTTCCCAGCGCCAAACCTCATTCTGGACTACGGAGCAAGCCGGTTTCACTCAGCACCATTTCATGGATGGTAAAGCTGAAACATCGGGTCAAAAGGATTTCACACTGCAAACCATTAATCCACGGTGGTGACAATCTGCAACATACATACAACCACCGAAGTGGGGTTAACATGGGATCAAGATGACCATCGACTTACCACTGTCACCACGTCAACCTATGTAAGCGAAGACGCATCGAGTCCAAAGACCGGAAGTAATAATACTGTACCTGTTGTTCCTGATAGCCCTCGCGGAGATTCTGGAGACATGAAGAGACAAAATCACCCCACGCTTATATCCATGCCCGCAAATGTTTTGGCAGATGCGTCATGGTTGGATTAAGTTATGAAGCTTCTCGGTGGGTTTTTGCAGCCAAATGCCTTGAGCTCGACACCACGAGAATGTCAAAATGGTCGCATGGCGTTTTGTCACTAAGGTTTTTCTGGCCATTGCATAGAAGAAGATATGTATTTCGGAATAGTGCATGGATAATCTACTTCTTCTTGATTGCCCTCAGACGTATAGTCTCGTTGCCGATAAAAACGCCCTCAACGTCACGTAAGAGGAGAGCGAACGATCAGAAGATGAAACCTACTTTGCCCTTGTACGGTTCGGGAGGACGTAGCCTTCGAATTTTGGCTGCAAAGTGACCCAAAGCGACATTATCCGTGCTACTGAGCACAATTTTGGTGGCTGAAGGAACCTCTGCGGTAATGTAGGCAGGGATGGGGACAAAAATGTTATGGGAGTGGCCAAGTTTGAGATTGAGCCTCTTGCCGTTTCCACCTGCGACAGTCCCTCGCGGGTCGTCCTCCAATGCAGCTCTGTATCCGACGCCGACCAGGTACAGTGGTTTAGAGAAAGCATCAGTCACGCCGGTGACGGCGTTATTTATCAACGATCGTGTCGTGCCCCACATGGCACGTTGATTCTTGATAGCACCGTTTTCGACGGTTAGAGACAAGACTTTAGGCTGAGGGAAGGAGATGCGCATGTATGGCTCGAGAGGGACAGTCGTTTCGCCCAGAGGACCCTTGACGATGAGGGACGTTGGGGACTGAGTGAGTTCGACATTGGGTGGTACTGGGATGGGCTGCTTCCCAATGTTTGAAATGAACCCAGAGACTCGCAGGGAAGTGCTGAATCGTCGAAGCGTATTCATGCAAAGCTGTGACCTCGGGGTGGAGTTTGAAAATCACGGTCTCATCTCGTACTTAGCATGGCAAAGTGAGTATCTTATAGTCTACTACCCGAGGGAGACATCCGTTTTGCTAGACCTCTAGCATATCTACCTGGAGATACATGGCTTGTCAGGCCATATACTTATGCGGTGTATATATACTTAGTCGCGTGTGTCGAATGAAAGTAGTTGGGTATGAAACTGATGTACCTTTTGACTGAACGCTCGGTGCGCTGTCGAGGACTAGTTCAACCCCGTCAAAGGTACGAGAAAGCACTGCTAGTAGAACATCGACTCAGCTTTGACGTGGACGCATGCACGCTGGTGGTCGAGTATCTTGAGCCTGCGTGACACGCACCTACAACCGTGAAGGGATCCAAGGGTGTATTTTCGATTCCCTGCACGGCAAGCATGTTGGGGATCGGCGAGGTGTAGAGTTGGGATGCAAAAGTGGCGGATGGGCGTTGTGAGGAGGAATGTCTCAGGATGGCAGGTAGAAGCTTGGAGGTCAGAAGGCTAACTTGTTCACATCCGCTGCCTGCCCTGCTCCCAAATCCGAACCAAACCCTCGTCACAGCCAACTTGATTTTCTTCCCCTTCCCCATCCCCAGACCCCACCTTTCTCTTACACTCTCTCTACAACCTTATAACCCCGCGTCCTCCTACGCGCTCCAGCAAAGATCAATATGGCGGCGTATTATGCCAGTGATTCCCTGCTCACGCATGCGACTTCTTTGCATCCTTACAGTCAACACGACGATCCAGGCAGACAACCTCAGACCTCCACCATATACAACCTACCCACAGACTCCGAGGGCGAGGCGGAGGTGGACGAACTCGAATCAGACACAGAGTCGGACCAAGCGGCTGGCGGGTCTGCTACGCAAAATATAGCAGGAAAAAGAATCGGGGAACGCGTCCCAGGAACATCACTACTTCCCATTTCTAGAGTCGAGAATATAGTCCAAGCGGATGGTGTGTTTCCTTCTCCCGTCGGAAATGCCAAGCGCTGACGCGATTTGACCTTCGTCTCTCAAGGCGTTACAACCAATCTTTCCATGTCAAAGGAGGCTTCCTTCGTCTTGTCCATTGCAACAGTACGTCTGGCCTCCGTCTTCTGTGATTCAGGGGTTTCATCCTACCTCTCAGGAAGAATTCATCAAACGCATGGTTCAAGCTGGCCATAGACATGCTGCTGCATCTCGTCAAAGTGTCGTAAATTATGTAGACATGGGTAAGCCTACGTCGCCTCTGCACATGCTTCTCGCTGATTCCTCCTTAGCGGCTTCCGCTCAGCAATACCAAGAATTCAGGTTCCTTCAAGGTGATTGCTTGTTTGATCTTCCCGAAAACATACACTGATGTACTACATCACTCCAGATACTATTCCCGAACCGACTTCGCTTTCCGAAGCACTGGAAAAACGAAAGGCAAAGGAAAAAGAGGATCTAGAGACAAATCCTGCAATGTCTTCAGCCCACTCGACTTTCCCAGGGTCAACGTTATCATCCGGTCATCTAAATGGCAAACTAAAATCGAGGAGCCGCACAGTGAATGGAAAGGAAAAAGCGAGCGCGAACGCGCCATTGCAAAGTGAACATAGAAGGCACCCAGTAATATTCGACCCCCCGGATGACCCCACTTTTGCGAATGTAGTCAGAAGTTCCAGCGGGAGAGTTATACGAAGTACTAGAGCCGCTCGTCAAGACGAGGCAGCTGATGATGAGAGTGGAATAACCAATGGTTTCGTGTACTCTCACGATCTCGACTCTTGGTCAGGCTCCGCATCTCCGAGACGAATGTCAACATTGAACCGATCTCCTCATGACATCCTTAACTCGACCCCATCATCTTTCCCCACTCCCTGGCCTGGTCAGTTCACGGGCCCCGCCAGCGCTTTTTTGCAGGATTCTCAAAGTGCGTTTGGGCGAATGGTACAGAATCCGGGTCGTACGATTTATTCACAGCACACGCGCCCTGAAAACGGGTCTTATTCTTGACTACAGTGTCGTTCATTCAGCAGGATGTATTCACTACTCAGCATCTAATATGCCATGGGCTCTAGCCTTGACGTGGACTATTGCAGACACTGCACGTTCATGATGGTTTCCACGATCTACAATACAATTCGAGGCAATATACTTGATTACGATCATCTGCCAGGAAAAGCTGTGTGGTGTGTTGGGGGATTGGATCCATGCTGTGGCTCACCAACAATGTACCAATCTTATCTTATCAAGGAGCAAATGACCAATTCATAAGATCTTGAAAGGCAAGTCATTCTTTTCCAACACACACCACCATCCTAAGCTACGAGTACGAGTTGGCTGGACATAGCGTAATGGCAGTAAACGCTGAGCGTGGATTTCGACTACCCATTATCAGCATTGCGCCGTACTTGGACCCTCGATCGCCAGCTGATAGCACAGAGCGGAAGGCAGTATCCGAAGCGCTTCACTTGGCCTGCCTTGAATACGGGTTCTTCTATCTGGATATCTCTGGATATGTCGAGCTCGCCGAAGCAGAAGAACTCACACAGCTTGCTCGCGAATTCTTCGCCCTTCCTCAAGCCGAGAAGGACAAGATTTCATTGAAGCATCAGGATTTCGCTCGAGGTGCAACTGCGGACTATATCTCTTCTTATTCACGCCCTTATTCCACATCGCAGGTTACCAAAGACTCAGGGAAAACGTCACAAACGGAAAGGCAGATAACCATGAAGGCATTGACTTTTACAAACCCGTAGATAACCCTGACAAGTCACAGCCACTTTGGGGAGAAAATCAGTGGCCAACTGTCCCGGATTTCCAGAAGAAATATGAGAATTGGATTGAGAAAATGAAGAAGCTTGGGATGATCTTGATGGAAGCGCAAGTATCTCTTTTACCCAAGACGTCCTCATACTGACCAAGTCACTAGGATGGCATATGGGCTAGGGATGAGCTCGGAGGAGTGGCACGAGCTTCGTGCTCAGGTAGATGATAGCTTCTGGGTGATGCGTATCGTCGGTTCGTTCTGGACCATACTTGTCTCCGTTCAGGACGAGAAAGGCTTAAACTGTTGCAGGTTATCCGCCCCTTCCCGACGACCATGATGGCTTCTCTTGTGGAGCACACAAGTACGTCGTTCCACTGGTATTGAATCTCTTGGAATACGGTATAACTTGCCCACAGGGATTATGGATGCTTGACGTAACCATCATTTTATGATAAAAAGGTGGAATCCCTCTGACGACAGATCTAGCCTTCTCTACGCGGACCCCACCATGTCAGCGCTGCAAGTGTTCGTACACAAGCGTGGGCACCTCCCAGAAGCCCTCGATGGACTCCCCGGCGAACACGGAGATGAAGAGGGATTCTGGATCAACGCGGATCCGATTCCAGGATGCATCGTCTGCAACATTGGCGAGAGTGAGTCCATCCTTTGACCAGAAAGGTTTCTTACCCACAGTCTTAAAGTGTGGGAGATATGGACAAATGGGTTATACAAAAGTACTTTGCACAGAGTAGTCCATAGAGGTGCGAATTATCGGTATGTTCTGCTTTATGGAATGATTGCGTTGTCGCCGTATTGATCATTTCAGTGTCTCGTGCGGTTTCAACTTGTCCCATGCTGAGCGGCACTGACTCTTCCCAAGAATTCCGTTCTTCTTTGAGCCGAACTTTACAGCGCGGATCAAGCCGCTGCCAGCTGCGATACATGCCACGGCGGCGAAGGGCGACACGCAGGACAAGGTTTACAAGCCAATCGTGTATGGCGAGTTTTTGAAGCAAAAGGTGGGAAACAATTTTGCTATCGACGGTCGCGGAAAGTACGACTAGTGGGAGACGATGAAGGAGTCTAACAATCATCGATTCAGTCCTTTGAACTGTATATACCGTCGTACGAGTACTTTCAAGGCTCCAGTTATGTCACGTGCCTCCAATCTCTACCAACTGGCGCGCATGAATGCCTTGATTCGTACTAGATTGTTCCATCGACATCGATTGCTCCCACTCTGGAGATCTTACATTGCGAGGGCAATGTCGTACGAAGCATCACTATCAAAGCTACCTCATCCCTTGAAGGATCTAGTTGTGAATGCACAGGCAGACCCAGGGAAGACAGATGCCGACAAAATAGAAGTGGGGAATTGGATAGATAAAGTTGCTGCAGGTGATATCGTGAAACCTCGACGTTTCTCGGTGAATCCATTAGCGAAGCGTGCGATGTGCTATCTGACCACCCTTGGTTAACTCTCTTAGGACTTGGAAGCCCTTTTGGTCCCTCGGACATACATCGTTAGCAACTACCTCACAGCTGCCGACATCGCGCTGTATGGTGCCCTTCATCCAATACTGGTATGCCATGGACGTTTTGATACTGTATCGTTGGTGTCTCACTTTAGTCAAAGTCTCAGCTCCAGCCAGCTCAGTACTACGCGACACCTGCGATTACGCGTTATTTCGATCACATTCAGACGCGCCCATCTGTACAAGCTGCAGCGCAGGCACTGTCCCCCGCATTTTCGACCGTACAATTTAACTTTGAATCAGCTCCCAAGATCGAGAGAAAACAGGAACCCACGAAGAAAAAGGAAAAGGTTCAGAAGACTGTCGACAAACCAGTTACGGGAGAAAATACTGCAGTAGCCAAATCGCAGAAAAACCCTGGTGAGCCTCCGAAAGAGAAGGAGAAAAAAGAAAAGAAGAAGGATGCTGCTGCTGCTGCTGGCAGCGAGGAGGGAGGCAAAAAGAACAAGGGAGGAGCTGGGAAGGCCCCTCCGGAAGATGCTGGCGAACCTGTGCCATCCATGATCGACTTGAGAGTTGGCCACATTGTCGATGGTATGTATCTTTTAGCCTTTCGACCTCCGCTGATAGTTTATTCCACCAGTCAAGAAACATCCAGATGCAGATGGACTGTACATCGAAGTAATACCTCAATTAAAAGCTATGTTCGACCTTCTTATTTCGATTTTGCTTTATTACAGCAAATAGATATTGGCGAGGAAACCGGTCCTCGCACAGTGGTATCGGGACTCGTCAATTACATACCCATAGAGGAGATGCGCGACAAGTATCTTGTCGTAATTGTGCGTGGGCCCTCTGTCTTTCAAACAATCGTTCCTGACCAACCGATCTAACATCACTTAGTGTAATCTCAAGCCTGCGAGTATGCGAGGCGTAAAAAGTTTCGCCATGGTTCTCGCAGTATGTGTATTCTCCAGTGATGAATTTTGAGTCGCTAAAAATTCACAGGCTACGTCGAAAGAAGGGAAGGAAGGAGGTGTTGAGTTGATTCAACCTCCTTCTGGCTCACAACCCGGAGAACGCGTATACTTTGAAGGATCCGAATACGAAAGTACGCTTTTTGTTCACTTTCGGATCCGATTGTCGTCCTAAACTGCTACCAGATGCCCAACCGGCATCACAATTGAATCCAAAAAAGAAAATCTTTGAAACCATCCAACCCGGTACGGACGATGGCGATATCTTTTATGGGCATTTTTTTCATAAAATCTACGCATCCTCAGGTTTCACGACTCTAGATACCAAGGAAGCGGCATGGATCAACCCTGACACCAAAAGTGTTCACAGGATCCGCACCAAGGACGGTGTTTGCGTTGCACCCACTTTTGTTGGAGCATCCTTATCATAGATAACATCAATGTACTTACATGGTATAGCGCGTGGTCAATGATCAGAATGTCCCAACGCCCGTGAGCCATTCGCTGACCAACTTGGGATAAAAATTAGGTGACCTGCCTCATTTTGGTTTGCTTTCCACGTCAAGGTCTATGTTGGGAATGGGACCAGTGAACCAGTATCGAGCTGAGATCCAGAACCCAGATGCGAATAGAAAAATGGACAAAATGATCACAACAGCATAGTCTGTCATCGTATGGTCTAGATCAAGCGCAGGATGAAATTGGATAACTCACTCATCGTCTGTGGGTGGGTACTCTGGGTCCAGGGAAAGAGGAGTATCACCACCATGAAAGCAACCCATGTGACTGCCGTCGCTCCAATAATTCTG